>JAQIWG010001680.1:0-23258 GCA_034695025.1 Chamaedrilus cognettii | reverse complement strand
GCTTTGCTATTTAGGCCTAAGAGCTGAAAATTTAGTCAAAACTCTACTATGAAGCAGGATAAGTACGCGCGGTTATAAGCAAATAAATAGAAGATCATAATCAACCTGATCCGAGTAATTAACAAACTAGGCATCATGCCCAGCAGCGCTCCATTTTCTTGAACTTCTAAAACTTGCAGCTTTCGCTTAATTTTCTTTTCTTTTAACAATCGATAAAGCTCGGGGTGATTGGCCTCCAGCAGAGCTAATTTCTGGCAGATTAGACTACTGGTCAGCAATTATAGCTGGCTTCCGGTAAGCCAGCTATAATTGCGGGCCAGTAGTCTAATCTGCTGGAAATTTTTGTAACCCTATCACCCCGCGCCTTATCGATTTAAAAAAAAGAATTAAGTGAAATATCCTAGTTTAGAAATTTAAGAAAATGGAGCGCTACTGTGTGTGGTGATGGAAACCAAAGAAACACACACGAGCCTATATAAATCTTATATGCTCAAATCAGAACATTTTGTTTAATTTAATTTGCATCAAAGACTCAGTAGTAACAATGTGAACGATTCAAGATTTAGTTTAGCACCAGAACAGTTTTCAAACAAACATTAACAAATATTATGCATGTCGATTACAAGTCTGCAAAAATTGAAAAGCTAGGCTACATCAAGAAATACAATCACATGTAGTTTTTTGGATACCCGATTGCAAAACACAATAACATGTCAAACGAACAATTGCACAGAATTAATACTGACGGACAATAAATAACAGCGATGCAAGACTAGTGCCCTCGAACGGATTACGTGCAAAAATTCAATGCACGCCAAAACGATGCAGTTTAACAAAAGAATGCGAATTGAATGCAATTTTAATTCTACGTCAAGTGCCGTTCTAACATCCATTCATC
The DNA here is from genome assembly GCA_034695025.1 of Chamaedrilus cognettii. Taxonomy (NCBI): domain Eukaryota; kingdom Metazoa; phylum Annelida; class Clitellata; order Enchytraeida; family Enchytraeidae; genus Chamaedrilus; species Chamaedrilus cognettii. The sequence goes on along the minus strand of JAQIWG010001680.1, from coordinate 22,360 downwards.
TCAGTTCCATGCCGCGTTAACATCTGGTATTCATTCGTTGCGTCCGCAACATTCGTGAATCATCGTGATCGTCGTCGTCTGTTCACCGTGTAACTGAAACAATGTGAAATGAAAGAGAAATGAATCATAGATGCATACAGTGTGTCATGTCAATAGGCCTCGATGTTTTAAAACAGCACAAATCTGTCAATAAATTATACACATTGGTACTCTAGAAAAGAAGCGCTGTGAAATAATTTAAATTTGACGCTTTAGACCTAAAGAACATATATGGAAGGCGAGCACATCAACACTTTCAAGATTTAAAAAGGCAACTAAATTTCAGTTTTCATTGTATCGATACGCAGTTACTGTCCATCTATGTCTGTCTTAGCGTATAAAATTTGTTTCAAACTAATTTTTCGGGCAGGCCCCAGTGTCGACACTAAAACAGTGGCGGAAAACGAAAAAGAGCCGAACGATAAAAAAAACATGAAGTTGATAACAAGAATCGCTGCGGCATGGTGTGGTACATGTAAGTACTGAAAGAAGTTAAAAGTAGTTCGGCAGTAGGCTTAACCACCTAGTTAAAGTGTTTTTTGAACTGCTATTTTAAAGTAGCTTCACTACATTCACATATCACATATTATTTTTGGAGGGAGTTAAAGGATCATGTCGGACCACAAACCCCGCACCTACGATTCAAGCAAACGATGTTTTTCCATCTCCGTTTGCATGACATATTCTTGGTGCGTTAAAAGTGCAATATACATACATACACAAAGACCAGTGTAGATCAAAGAACCATCCCTGCTTTAATCGCCTTTAACGACCCTCCCGCGAACCCTGGGCTGCAGACCTATCCTCTTTTAACCCCACTGCGGTCTGCAGGAGCCAATTTCTCGTTCAGGTAGTCAAAAGTAGTCAAGCGTTCTCTGGAACTACGAGTAGGATCTGGACTTGTTTTCTTACATTCGTGTTATTTAACAGCAAATCGACACAGGATCGAGTTATTGTAGTGAACGATGGTATGATGGTATGATGTTATCCTATTATGCTACGTCCGCTACATTGTACATGTACATGTACGCGGCACTCAGGGACCAACTCCGGTCTGTTCCCGGACTGTAGTAGACTTCGTTCATACACGGTCCTAAAACTAACAAAGAAATAAAAAACCAGTCAGTTCCCGAAGTTACCCTTGCATCGTTGGACCGCTTCAACTACTCATTTTACCGACCCCCGAGGTATGGAGGGCTAAGATTGACCCTTGACGTCCGTGATTTGCACCTTGGAGTACATGTCGCTTCCACCCATCACAAAGCGACTGCACAATGGGCCTTGGCTCGGGCATGCACAAATTCACTGGAACCCATTAGGGGGAGGATCAGGACTGACCTGCCGCTGGTGACACGGTGGACGCGCTTGATAGTGGAGAAGGCGACGACGAGTGCGACGATGACGAGCAACAGGAGGATCGTGAGGATCACGTTCCACGCGATCAGACCCATCACCACCTCCTTCGTGTCACTGAGGGCCACGTCGTTTGTACCACTCATCGCTGAGGGAACGCAGCACAAGTATCAATCAACATTACAGGACCACAGCAAGTACCACTCACCACTGCGCGACCACAACAAGTAGCACTCAATACTACAGAACTGGAACAAGTACCACTCAACATTACAGGACTACAACAAGTACCACTCAACATTACAGGACTACAACAAGTAGCATTCAACATTACAGGACTACAACAAGTAGCATTCGACATTACAGGACTACAACAAGCAGCACTCAACATTACAGGACTACAAGTAGCACTCAACATTACAGGACTACAACAAGTAGCACTCAACATTACAGCATTGTAGTGCATCAACGACCACTCGCAGCTGAAGAATCAGTGTAATTACTAAGCACCGTAGCAAGTAGGCCTACCACTAATCACTTTAGGGCCGTACCACAACAATACGTCGAGTAGCAGATTGGATCTAACCATAGGGTACCAGTCAACATTTCAGGACTACACCGCAACAATAACTTTGATTCAACAAATATGAACAGGTTCATGTTTGTTGAATCCAAGTTATATACGTCAAGTTTAAGTTATATAATCAAGTTACATAAGTTACAAATGCATGGTGTATGCTATGTATATTGTAACACATACAACATTATGCCACAAAAGTTACTATTTCCGCTTCGCGGATCAAGCAAAAAATTTTATCAGATTTTCCACCTGCGCATAATGAACAGAATGTGCAGACCAAAGGAGAATTCCCATACCTCCTGGCCAGAGAGCGACACCCACTGGAGACCTCGCGTCCTCAGGCACAACGTTGCTGCTGTCGCCCTCCAAGCCCATCTGATCCTGCTCTGTACTTGATGTCGTCGAGCCTTGAATGGTGAAGTTGTCCAAAGCCACGTCAGCTATCGAACTGCCCACAGTTGGATTGCTGGGAAACGACTGGCTTGAGATTATGATTTGATCGGTTGGGGTGTGGGTGACGGCCCAGTGAGAACTGTTTGTTGAAACTAGCGAGTTGATCATACTGAAGTTGTCCTTCATTGAATCTTTTGAGTGATTTTTATTCTCATCTTCCACTGAATCTGAAGAATTCGCACTTCCATTTTGATTTTTCATTCCTTTGTTCTCAGATTCTTGATTTTCGATTTGGTTTTCCGACCCGCTTTTCGATTCGCCACCCGTCCCGGCATTTTCCACCTCGATTATGACAGAGCTCCATTCGCTATCCGTCGAGTTATCCGAATGATTGGATAACTGATTAGCAATGGATTCAACGACCGCATTTTGAGCATCCGACTCCGACGACTCGAGCGTTTCCAAGGTCGATACACTACCATTTCCATCTTCGGTTGTTTGGTCCGCCGTTGCCTGGTTTTGATCCTTGGTTTTTAGCTTCGATTCTTGGTTTAAAATTTCGTTTTCAAACTCTCTCTCCAATTCCCATTGACCTTTGCTCAGTGCAGCATTCGAAGACTCTGTTCCGTTTCCAATAGACTTGTTGGTGGATGGATTATCTGTATGACTGTACGGCATCTGAGTGGTGAAAGAATGATCTATGGCATTTGTGCCGTTGTCAGTAAAGGGGGTTTGCGACACGGGATGTGCTTGAACGTTGGATGAATCGAGATTCTGAAGTACATCGGAGATAAAATTAAATACAGTTCTGAATTCGTAAAATTCTTCTGAAAAAGTTATGAAATCACTTTAAATCATCGTAGATATTTTGTAGCCAGTGCAATCTATTAAAATCTTGAACATTGTTTTAACTACAATATTCTGTCATTCAGAAATTTTTTATCATAGGCCGCCGAAGACGAGATTCTAAATTGCTTTGAAAATATGCGAAAATGTTTTTGAAAGAATTTCTACGAACTAGATTTATAAAAGTAAAGGCCGCATATGCATTACGAGTTTGCCAAAACAATCGCAATTTTCAGTACGAATTGAACGATTATCGATACTTACTGAACGAAGTAAGGGCCAAACCCAACGTATGCATGAAAGCGCGATTTTGTGCGCGCGCATTCTTCGCGCATTAACAGAAAAAATACAAGCCGCAAAAAGACTAAAATGAAAAGGACGTTGTTGCGCTGCGTGTATGTTTTTCCCATGCGCGAAATCACGCTATCGTGCTACGTTGGGTTTGGCCCTCGCTTTATTTGAGAAAACGCAGCAGCAGCAGAGAATTACATCACCCGACGTATGGTATATTTTACTAGGATATCAATAAAACATACCGCCGATTCGTTGTCATTCTCAACGCCTTGAATCTTTTCTTGGGAAATTGGATTACTTGGCTTCTCGTTCGCTTCGCACTCTGTTAAACAGAACATTTCAATTAGAAAATTTCTTAAACCAAATTTTTAAAATTGGTTTAATACTGTAAACCGTCTTTCATTCAAGATCGACACAATATCTTTGTCAACACAAAGCGCTATTGTACACGATACTCTTGCATCAGTGACGAGTTAGGCCTAGCTATTAGACTATACAAAATTGGTAGAGGTACGCAATGGGCCTACAAACCTCACAAAGTTCATTTTAACTTGGCATAATTGCATTCTATCCTGTATCCAATATGGCTCAAATAAAATATCTAAACTACGGCTTTGCAGTATAGAAAAAAACCAACGATCAATAGCCTACAAATTTAACATTTAACATCAACAAGCGCTAAATTGTCGGACAAAGAAGCTTCTCACCGGGTTTGCTACAAGGGCTGATCGAAATTTGCATGGGAAATGGAAGTTCATCGAAGCGAAGCGTATCATTCACTTCGAGTTGCGCGTCATTGTCACCTCTTGGGACGGAGAGCATCGCTGAACTACTGGAATCGAAATTTATTCTGATCGAGCCTACGTAGGCAGTTCCAAACACCATCTCCTCCGTCAGCTCAAGGTAGTGGGTCGCTTTCAGGTTTACCTGAGAACCATCAAAAACACAATTCATGTTATCAATTTATCATACTATCATTCATATTAATTGCGATGATTAATTAGCATTTAACCACAGCGAGGTGCTGTGGCGAAGTAGTTAGGGCTCGGGCTTGAAATCCAGAGACTTGGGTTCAAGTCCCGCCACTATGAAATCATGCGCCACAACTTACATGCCGTTCAGCAAGGCCATTAAACGCACAAATGTTGCTAGCTGATAACCATCGTCAATGGTAATTATTTATTCTGGTTGGCGCAAGGAAGGGCATCCAGCCGCAAAAATCCAGCTTCAATATAAGCATCTAATCTGAGATGACATGGACACAGCGTTGTTACAGTAGCCTAACGTATTAAAGTGAGCGTCAAAAACGATGGTTAGTATTTTATATTATGAAACACGAGTGACTACCAAGCAGGATTAGCAAGAAATCACTTGAATAAGTAGCTAAGAGTTTTGATTACTGTAAAACATGACATTTTTGCATGCATTTAATTTTCGCTATTTAGCGAATCAAACTAATTCGTGAAAATTACATGCAGCAAAAACAAAGCTGCTGGAGCATATATAATGGACAGTCTTCAAACACGCAAAAATTAAGTGCAGCAAAATTTCTGAGAGACAAAACCGCAAAAATAACATGCAGCAAAAATTTCATGTTTTACAGTAGTTTTGAATCCAAGAGTTTGCACCAATCTTGCAAATATTGCAACTTGTAGGCCCTTAATACAAGAATGGAACAAATTTTGTTCAATATTTGCCTATTAAGTTTGAATCACAGTATATATCATAGTCTGATGGAAATTTTGTCCACAATTTTTTTAAACAAGACTATTCAGTTTTGATTTCATAGTAATTTTAGCATAATTTTCATCCTACTATAGGCATTAATGTTGAATAAATCCGATGTCCAACACTGGCTCACGCAATGAACTGTATTTTATCTCTGATTAATTGATTTTCTAATGCGTGTCATTGTTATGTTGTGTCCAGAACTATTTCATTAGGCTTCACAAATAAAAATGACATCTACAGTTAACTCAAAAGAGCAATAATTGCACTCGCAATCCGTTAATACAATGATTAATGGATATCAACATTTGCTAGAAATTAAAGCAGGATCTAGATTCAGTGTTGGCAAGTACAAAAGTGCCAGTAAGTAGAACGTACACTATATCTCTGACAATTTATTGTGTCGAAAACTGCAAGCTGGAGGCACAAGTGAATACACATGATTCCACAAGCACTGCAAGCAGGCGCGTAGCCGCATATACTGTAGTTGAACGGTGGGGATAATTGGGTCCACACAACGAAACAGAACGTCCACATTGAGAGTGGCTGATTGGTCCTCAAGAGGACCCCACGACAGCTTCAAAAGTGAATAAGCACTGTTAAGAACAGTACTAATGGCATCCAAAACTTTCGTCATCACCCCTTTCGCGAATTCCGCACGAAAAGAAAAGGAGTCGCTGCTGGCGTGGATAGTTCCCATCATCACATAAAATACGTGGCTATATGCCCCCGACTGCAGGCTACACGTATGTACTATGTAGCCTAGTCTACACAGAGGTCAATAATTAGCCTAATATCATTATAAACAACAAAATTTCTATCCTTTAGACAGTGGGTCATTTCAAGTCTACGGTGTTACGATTGAGTCGGAGTTGAGTTAACGTTTGACAAGTTAGATTCATTCATATTCACATTTTTGCAGTTGTCTATCTGTTTTTAAATTATGACGTTATTCGGAATGTGAATATGAATGTAAATCTAACTTGTAAGACGTCAACTCAACTCCAACTCAATCGTAACACCGTGGATTTGAAACGACTCAATGCCGGCGTTCAGAAACTCACCAATTCTGGTCCGTTCCCGACAGTTGGCTCCACGGCGACTTGCCACACAAGTTGCCAGGCCAAAGTGTAATGCACCTCGACAGTCGAGCCCCGAGCAGCCCTGCTGTCCGTTGGCGCCGCCCTCCAGAGTTGCACCACTGCGGGAGCGCGGGCGTCGAAGTCGATGAGCAGCGCGCGCAGGGGGAAGGGGAAGGACAGGCCGTGCGTGAGGGAGGGGTCAAGGATCATGCGACCGGTCAGCACAAAGGGTTTGGAGTCATTCTGACTCGCGTCTGCAGCAGTTACAAATAGATCTACAATGTTCACGATGTTGTTATAGAAAGACATAACATTGTTGGAGGACATGTCATTTTGTAGGATAAAAATTAAGAACCGAGTTCTAGTTCATCGAAAATTGTGACACTATTAAGTTTTACGCATAATGTAGCATATAATTATAGCCTAATGGTAAACAATAAGGTAAATATATAATGGTAAACAATCAAATATATTTTAGGAATCTACGTGCACAATGCAGGCCTGGCCTTCTACAGGCTAACAGGCCTATAAGTGCGCAAATTGAGCCCTATCTCTATAATAAATCAATGCGCCAATCAACAGCCTGTCTACGAAGTAAAACAACTTACCGTAACCGTGAATGGGTCCGCCTTCGGAGGGTTGTACGGCACACAACGCGCATAGCAGAAATGCGACCGCCTTCATCTTAATTTTTCAGTCGATTTCACGTTGAAGTATCTTTGATACAGCTGAGTTTCTTTGACGCTTTTATGTATCTTCGCCTATAATATGCCTAATGTACAGCGCAGGTCTTGATGCGCAGGATGAAGAGGACACGTTGTGTTGCAAGTCTTGTGTTACCTTGTCCAACCCTCGTGCTGTAATGACAACTGTCACAAGCACCTTGCGTGACAAACGCCTTGTGGCAATCCTCTATGCGCCGCTCAGTGTAGACGAGCCTTAAATTGGCGCAGTTCGTCAGATACCGGTTTTCAAAACCAGTCAATCCTGAAAGGAAGTGCTGCCAAACCTAAAATGGGATTGGCCACTAGACCCAGCCAGACCTATGGGATTGGCCCACGCTTGCCACGCCAGTCAGGCGTTAACTATTTATATTTATAGCTAGGCCCACAAGCCAACTAACTTGTGGCGGTTCTTCGGATTTACAAACTATGAGTAGCCTAGGCCTCTACAACTATATTTAGAGTGCAGTATGCGTAATAAAAATGTACCACTATTATTATAGCATCGAAAGGGCAGGAGAGGAAGTTAAATAATGAATATTATTCTGTCCCATTCTACACGCGGTCCCAAGAGGGCCGAGAGTCCCGATAGCCTACCATTCACTGAGCGTAGCGACGCCACTGTGCAATACGCAGCCTACACATGACATTTTGTACAGCGTCATGTCGGCCTACGCCTATCACTGGTTGTCTGAACCATAGTAATGAGAATAACGTAATTATTCCGCCTTCAACCAACACCGGTGTGAGCCTTTAATCATAGGCCCTTTTTCAACCATGCATATTTCGTGTTCAATTTTTCATGCAACCGTGTTAATGCGGACGAAAGACCGTTATCATGACAACGATTTCCTTAACTGTATTTCATAAAACAGCTAAGGACATTTTACATTGTAATTTTCTTACCATGGTTGCATGCAAAATTGCATGTAAAAGTGCATGCAAAATATGCATCGTGGAAAGGGTCTGAATCAACTTTTTTGTTACTGCAGGATTTACCAATTTTGGAAAGATTAAGCAAAATCTACAACACGAACACAGAACACATTTTGTGTGAAAAAGAAAAAATCTGGGGGGCTCCAGGGGGCACAGTTAATTTTATACAAATCGAAGCAAAACTATATAATCAGGGCTTAGTGCGCATGTTCCCTAAAAAAATTTCTAAATCCGGTCAGTGGCGGCTGAGTGGCGCAAGGATTTTGACCCCCCTACTTTTATAAAAGCCGATCGCTCATCTCATGTATCAATATTTTGTTAAAACATATATAGGACGATTTTTAGTAAGTAGTAAGTGGAACAATATGGTGCAAAAAGCCTGCAAATCGGACTGATAGTAAAGAAGTTATTTCGATTCAAAAAGTGCATGATATGGCCCCCCCCAGGCCCCCGTAACATTTAAAAATGAATTATTCAGACAGAAACCCTTTCCCCAATGGCATATATGTTTTCCCCATGGTTTCATAATTGTAACGCTCAAGGTGGTGAACCACGATGAGCGGAAAATAACATAAAAATATTTAATCTGGGGGGGCTCCTGGGGGCACCGTTCTTTTTTTTTATCCACGCGAATCTGCATAATCCGGGCGTAGTCCGCATGTTCCCTAAAAAAATGGTCAAAATTCGTTTAGCCTTGGCTGAGTTATTGTAACGCAATGGTTTGGCCCCCCCAACTTTTAAAAAACCGTTCGCCCATCCTATATATCAATATTTTGTTAAAACGTGTATAAGGCGTTTTTTAGTAAGTAGTAAGTGAAACAATCTGGTGCAAAAAGCGTGTAAATCAAACTGATAGTAAAAAAGTTATCGCGATTCATGCATAAGTGCGCGCGGTGGCCCCCCCAAACACCCCCACAATGTTTACAATGATTTTTTTTCACTGGAAACATTTTCGTTAGCGGGAAAAATGTTTTGACCCTTATTCTAGACTTATAGGTCAGGAGGCGAGTCTCCAGGAATGCGCCAAAGATCCGTAAGAGAAAATAAAATAAAATAAAGACAAAAAAGAATGAAGGTACCAGGCCAAAACAATATGGCGTTCGCTTATCAGCGCACGCCGTATAAATTAAACAAACTATTGTAAGAGCTATTTTAACTAGAAACACAAATATTTGTGTTTTAGTACGATATTGCTTCATCACAATTTTCTAATGGATGCAATTACTGATTTACAAATAAATAGGCTATATTTTAAAATGCCAGGTTTAGGCTAATTGTTTATATCTTGTAATGCAATGTATTTAATTAGTATGTTATAAAACTTATTATGCGATAATTATATAGCGCGTTCCATTATTTGGTAATTTAAAAAGAGGCAATATATATATTTGAACTATTTTTTTGGAACTATAGTCTCAGCCTCAATGCAAACACGACCACCACGCAATAGGCAATAATTCTTAATGCGAATTTTACCAAAATTAATATACTATATTCATAAAACTAATTCTCTTCAGTTATTCTCATGCGACTGCAGGTCCACAACACCTTGGAAAGCAATAGGTTATTCTTTATTAAGTGCGCACATAAATTAAACGAACATAAAGATCAAAAATAAAAATTTCCAATCATACTTGAAATATGACGCATCATATACAACAAAAATACAATCCGAGCAAAAAATTCCATTCACAGTCAAACAGAGGAACGCTAGTCTGGAGTTGAAAAAGCAATATATAGGGAAAAAACGGTCAAAGCGCAATGCCCTGTGAATCTAAATCTGGAAAGTCTAAGGATCATTTGCTTGAAAGGATCATACTTGATCCTTGAACTGGTGTTGAAACCTTGATTTTAGTTCGAATTTGAAGCAAAGCTTGACACAGTTTGTATGAAGTCAACATTTTTTTTGTATTCCATAATTTACTGTCATATTTGTCGACCAATGACCCAAATGCTTAAAGTGTAGCATTGAAATAGTGTCACGCTCACCGAGTCGGTGCAAAAATTAAAAGAATTCATGAAAATAGGCTTAGGCCACAAAATACAGTGTCCGAAAAAGTACTGGAAATGTTTCGGCATAGAATAATTGAAGCCCCATCAAATTCGAGTTAGTTTTAGGATCAAAATCTCAGCTTCAGTTGGTATATATCGCTCTAAGAGGAGATTTCAGAGACATACCTTGACTTCTATCCACGCAATTTCCCTCCGCATTGAAGAGATTTTAACAGTAGCCTGCAATGCCGTTCAAACGGGTTCACGTCGACTTGAATGTACTTCCGAAAACTAACGCGACGTTAAAAAATCTAACATATTACAACTTGACATTAAACTTGAATTAGCATAAGCGACTGTGGAAACGAATTGTTGTCGTCTGCAGTACATAATAAATTGTAGGCCTAGGTGTGTTCGAATGGCAGCTGTGGGCTGCCGTACCTCGTTGACAGTGTTAAGCTTAGTACTGATAAAACATGCTTAGTGTTACCCCTGCTTCATCCAAAACAGGCGTAGTGCAACTGCTTGGCCCGAAAATACCGCGTAGGCTAAAGCCACCAAAGTCGATTTTCACGCGTAATGCTACGCCTGTCAGTTACAAATTAGGCGCACAATTTGCATACAACTGTCATGTAAGGCGTACTAAGCCTGCCAAATTTCACTTCAACTTCACTACTGCACTCCACCCTAATGGATGATTATTTGCAGGGCTGACGAATTTAAACCACCTTTGTCAAGGGTGCAAAAGTGACTCGAAAACTGTGCTACGACCGGGATTTGAACTGACGCGCTGTCAAACCCGTAATCCAAGCTCCGTGACTTAGACCACTCGGCCACAACGCTTTGTCATGAGGTGTTGTGGCCTAGTGGTCTAAGAGTGGATTCTATAGTCGTTCCTTTGTTCCCATCTTTACCCTTGGTTTAGCTAAGGAGACAATTTTAACGGCAGCCCTTAACTGCCATTCGAAAAAACTCGCAATACGCTTATAATTGAAAAACAAAAGAAATTTATTTTTAGAAAGTGACGTTAATATAATGAGATTGTATATTAATTTAAATAGACCAAGCAAAACGCTGCTTTGAATGGCGGTTATGAGCTGCCGCTAAATTGTCTCGTATGCTAAGGTAAAGGTGGGAACAAAGGTATGTCTATAGAATCCACCTTAAAACGCGGATCTTACAAAACGTAACCAAGCTCACAGAGGAAGGTTGCTTAGAGAGGAGTCAAGGAAAGTCTCTGGAATCGCCCCGTTTGTCAGAGACGTTAGACTCGTGTTTATGCTTCACTGGTGGAGGCGTCCACCTCCATATCGACGGCGGCGTCCTCGTCGCCCATCGGCACAATGAGGATGTCCTTTGACATGAGGTCGTACTTTGTGACGAACGCCGTGAAGCGCTGACAGAGCGCCGTCTCCTTCTGCACAGCAGCAAAAGAAGCAAACGCCTGAGGAAAATGTTTCAAATTTGAAATTTTATACATCCGCATTTCAACAACGAAAGTATTACAATTCAGCTATTTTATTATTATATCAAAAAGTTGAACTCAAAAGTAGATGCAATGCATACATATTACTTTAAGAGAGCATCATTTCTATTAATTTAATAATAATTGTTTACATAATGGCCTCCAGAAAAACGCGATCGCATTTTCTTCACGTTTTTTTTATTTTCCGCATATTTCTCGGGTCTTTTTAGATTTCTCGCATAAAATTGATTTTTTTTCTGTTTCCTCGTAAAAAATTGCGCGTTAGGCCATTTTGTCACATATTTCTGCACAAAATGTAATTTTTGCCTTGTAAAACTTTTGAGATCAGCTTTTTTATGAATCATGTACAAACAACTTAGTATGCCGTACCTAACTTCGTTGGATAAAATCAGTTTCGATGACTTGTATTCTATGTATTAACAGCAATTTAAAGAAATACTTTAAGGTAAGAGCTTAACAATACATCATATTACATCACATTATTACGAATTAGCCGCTATAATAATAAAAATTACAATAATTTTTTATTCCTTTCGTATTGAATGGTATCGCCAAGTTCACGTAATTCCTCAAAATAATTTGCGCATTTTCTGCATGTTAAATTGCTTTTTTTCCCAAACCTTGCCGCATATTTCTCCTTATTTTGCGCATTTTTATGGGGGCCTTAATGAGTCCAGGCATGTTCCATTAACAATTTTTTCATGCCTCTTATTTATCCTAAATTCGTTAAAATATCGTCCATGAATTTTTTCAGCATGGTGTATTCTTGTAGTTCAAACCAATGGAAAAGCAAACTGGCTGGGTTACAGTTCCCGTCACCAAGGTTAGCATGAAGGTTCAGAGTGAGCATAATCCACTTTATCTCTGAAGGCAATTATTTCGATATAAACCATGTGTCTACCTTTAAATGTTTTGCAATGGACTCATTTACATTGCAATGTAATTAATAAAAATTGTACATGGCCTAAACTGTCATCAATAAGCTTAGCTATTCAATACAGCAATGTTTTTGCATAAAAAGTAGGTTAATTTAAGTCAGGTTAATGTACAAAAGAGGTACATTTAAGTCATTCTGTAAAACTAACAAAAAAAATACACTCTAAAAAACAAATAAGAACTACTTTTAAACCGAGATCACTGTAGAGAACTGCATCAAAAAAATTGTAATCAAAGGTCAAACACAAAAACTCTCATTAGCGCAATATTTTGTACAAGTGATCACATCTTTATAAAAGACACTTCACTTCTATCCTTACTGGAGCAAAGTCCTTCTGATGCAGATAATTTTTGTCTTAACTCAAGCAAGGAAGACTACGTAATTTCAAAAGACATACATATTCCTTCCACAACAAGCCGCAAGAACACACCACACCAGTCAGAGCCGGAGTCTGTTGGAAGAGAGAAAAGATCAACAACCTCGTATTCGTCGAAGAGCGGTCTGTGATGGAAGTACGCGTGGGAGAAGATTCGATAGACTCGCCGACAAACAGAACCGAGCTTCGCCACCGATGACTCCTTGATGCTCACCCTGCAGATAAATTTACAATAAAAAATTGATATTATTGCGGTACTTATGAGTACGCATAGTCAGACAATAGAGACCGAGAACAGAAATACTAGAGGGAAGAATGGAGGGCAGAAGGACGAGAGGACGGAAGAGAACAAAAACGATAGATGAATTACTGGAAAGAAAATCGCGTGGAAACATGAAGAGAATGGCAGAAGACCGCCAGGTGTGGAGATTGGATGCCAGGGACCTGCCGTTTGGCAGCGCACTAGAGAGAGAGAGAGAGATTACTTATGAGCATATTCAATTTCGGTTGTTCGAATCATAGGTGCAGAACTGAATTTGAAGTTATTTGAGCTTCAAGAAGTAATGTATACCTGCAAAATTATAACAAGAGTAGAAAAGCTCTCTCTACACATGGGGTCAGTCTCTTGCTCAAAAAGCACGAAAAAAGGATGCGTGGGGAATCATTCAGTCTTCGCTAACACGGAACAAAGACTGGTGATGGTCATGATAGACAACAGAAAAGCTGATGTGCTATACACAATACTGTCTAATACAAACACCAGATGTAGCTTATTCAGCTTATTTTATTTAGGGCTGAGATGCTCCCCCTGTTATATATTTTATGTGTTGCGTTTAGAAGTCACGATGGTCATGTGACAGCAGTCATTATCCCTTGTAAAGATTTAAACTTAAGCTTGCTATTGGCTGCTGCTTTCACTGTGCTGATTTCTGATCGGTGGAGGCATTTGTCAGATAGTATATGAACGTTGGAATAGGCATGAACTTGGCTAGTTGATTGTAGCGTGCAGACAGGTCAGATGTGTAGTTCTGAAACCTTCTGTCACGCTTTCATGTTCTATAAGTCTAGTCACATGTAACTTGCTTAACTATCTAAAAACGATTGGGAACAGTAGAGTACCTATCATACTTTCTAGCCTATTTTGTATTTTGAAGTAAACTGATTAGTATTTTAATCAAATATTCAAATCAAACCATGTCGCTTGATGATATAAGCCAGAGCCTAGAGCGAGTAGTATACTATGTAGCAGTGTCTGCTGACCTGCTGGGAAAGTATTTGTTGCTGTTGAGCAGGCAGGCCGCTCCGTCCAACGTGTGACGCGTGTAGTCAATGGCCGGACACTGCCAGTCAAAGACAACATTTTCTTCTTGAGACTCTAAGGTTCGATTTCAATGTGATACCTTGACTCCAACCTCCCAACCCCCAAGCCTTCTTTATCGAGAAATGAAATTAAATAGTAGCCCAGAGCTGCCATTCAAAAAAGCGGCTTGTCCGAGTTTATTTAAATCAATTTAAGACGTCAAAAGCAAACGCGACTTCATAAATTTCATGCAAAATATGAAAAAATTTACATTCAATTCAAATTAGCATAAATTGATGTGGAAACGCATTACTGTCGTCTTAAATTCATACAGCAATAAATTACATGTTTCTCCTAATAGCAGTTCTGGGCTACCATTAACTTTCCATACTCAACGAGTAAAGCTTCTTAGGTGGCAGTCAAGGTACATGCAACTCCGCATTAAAACATATTATTTGAATCAGCACATCAAGGTCTAAAATTCAATCTCACTCATCCGCACTGAAGGAGTATTTTCTGCGGTTCAGACTACAATGGCTTTTTCTTCAAGTAATCTTGAACATACGAAATACAAATCTAAACCTATGCACACAATCTTACCTCCTTTGGTGTTTTATGCGCGGCGCAGAGGAATATCCACTGTTCAGTGGCAGTCATCTGAGTGCATGTTTCAGGGTTGCACTCCGGCTGCAACATAACACTTACTACATGCTTACGTGCACCATACAGCCTCTGTTGCGCTGGCTAATATCCAACAGTGCAGTGAAATATCCCACGAAACATCTAGCGACAGTGCTCGTATTTGCAAACTAAATGTATCAACGCTATACCAGCTTCTATGCAACTCAAATAATAATCACGGACCATCATAAAAATTCAAGAGTCATGCGTACATTGTTAGTGATGTAAATTTGCGGCATGTGCAATCGGACCCGAAAATTTTGCCCCCCCGGGGTCAAAACTTTACGGGG
Organism: Chamaedrilus cognettii; assembly: GCA_034695025.1. Lineage (NCBI taxonomy): Eukaryota > Metazoa > Annelida > Clitellata > Enchytraeida > Enchytraeidae > Chamaedrilus > Chamaedrilus cognettii. The sequence goes on along the minus strand of JAQIWG010001680.1, from coordinate 7,325 downwards.
GAAACTTTTGCCCAAAATTTCGTCTGACGTCACGACTTAAATAATTATTTAGTCTACTTGCTAAAGTACACAGCCAGCACGCATTAGTGATCCTAATTATCACGATGCATGATTCAACATAGGTCTATTACCAGTGCAATCTGTGCAGGACACACACGACTAGAAATGTACTGTCAAAATCTTCATTAATTGCGACGCTATAGTTATTATTATAATGTACGCAAAAGAACTAAATTTAAGGGGGCCGAAACTTTCCCCCCGAAACTTTCATTTTGCCGAAACTTTCTAGTGCAAAAGTTTCGTCTTACATCACTATATATTGCATCTGAAAATATATTGAAATCAAGTGATTATATACTCATTTAATACCTCATACGATCTACACTCTATATCAAAATTTTAATGGTACAAAATTACTATCGCTAATTAAATTGAGTTAATTAAATTAAGTTTAATTAATTAATTTAATTAATTTAATTACAAAATTAAATTGCTAATAAAAAATGACTAAGTACTAAAAATTACTTTAAGTAAAATTACTATGTTGTTTTTCAATGTCGTTTTCCTGCCCTGACTTGATAAACATCAAAAAGTAATCAAATAAATACCTGAAGAATAACTGCCAGACCGTTGAGTTCCATGCAAAACTGCCTATAAAATATTCACAACTATTATAAAAACCATAGCAATGACACACAAGATTTAAAAACTATGTCAATACTAGGTACCAACTATTTTAATCAACATACTTAGATTCACCAATTGATTCCATTTAAACTAAATATATAATCAAATGTTAACTACACTGCGTAGTGCAGTGCGCCTAACGTCTCACTATTTCTATACGCTGGCTAGCAATTAATGGACAATTAAAAAAATATATTAAAACACATCACATCATCATGTTTCTAAGAACTCGATCTTGATTAAAATTACATAGGAAGTACTGTAATGCGTCATGATAATGCTATGCAACGTGGTAATTACCGAAAAGCGTATTTTATATATACTTTAGAGTAGTTTAGAGCGCTAATTTCTCAAAAATAACTTCTTTCATTTTAACGTGTCTATCTTTTTGAGGCCAATTCAGGCCGATTTAATACACTGCCCTTTGAAAACCCTCAATGAAGTAATTTTTAAGGCTCTGTGATGCCTTAACAGCAAATCATAGCTAGGACTTTCATAAAATCACCTCTGCCACATTTCTGAAATGCAGTAATATAATTTCCGTAATTACGTCAGAACAGAAATACAAATACAAATGTCTAAACACGCAAAATAACAAGCAGCGGACAACGTCACTAACCGGAGATGTTCGTACTTCCAGACGCCCTCGTCCTGACCCTCCGGAGGGGTTAGGATCTGACCAATGCTGTTGAAGTCACGACGGATCGATTGCTGGATATACTGCAGCGACCAATTGCAAGAAATTATGCAGCCACTTTGTTACAGTTGTAAAACACATTAATGTTGGATGATCATTCAAACGTAATTCATTAACTACATTAATAACATGAGATCATTCGAAAGCAGCGCAAAATGAGAACACGGGGTAATTTATTCAATAACGTCACACATCAACATAATTATTATTCAACATCATGTAGCACTCATTATTAGTATTTCAACAGTCTGAAGACTTTTGTGATTCAAATAAACAGCTGCGGCACCCTAAATCTGCTAGAATTGACTGGCAGTTGAGTATTTCGCAAAACTTCACTAATACTTCACACAGAGAATAAGTGAGATACTTCAATTTCTAATTTAATTTACTTTGCAAAAACTATCTCTAAGCATTTATTAGTAATTTTTATAATTTTCTGCTCCGTCAAAACACAAGGACAACGTATTATCCTGAAACGAAAAATATAGCCAACTTTAAAAACTAGAGGAAATGCAAATTATGTTACGCCTTACAAAACTTGAAATGAGAGTCTAACCTGCTGCACAGCCAAAGTGCTGTCCATCTCCTCAAACGGCTCTTCTGGCCATCGACTCCAATCCTGGTAGTTTCATAACACAGACAATCAGACATCAATGACAAAAATTGCATTCACTATAGCTGTCATATTAATACAATTAAACTGCACAACATCGCTTACATAGCATTTAGCATAGTAGCATGGATTGGTTACAGAGAATGCTGATTTAGGTACCAAATCCTTTTCCAAATTATGTTCCAAATCCGAACAATTTGTTGAGGAAGTCCCTAATAAAATTTAGATCTGTCAAGATTCATAAGCCAACGTCGCCTATATTATCATTATACTTGGAAACAAGAATAACAACCACTTACATATTATATCAGCCTAGAACGCTGTAAGAAAGTATTAGGAACGCCTGCCCCTCCCACTCACCGCAGCCTTGGTGCCAGGACGATTGCGCCTGGTCGGCATTATGGCTTCAGTGGCCGCCATCTTGGATTGACGCATGCATTAGTGACTACTACGGAAAAACACTCAAATAGCCAATCAAATATGGCACTGATATCACCGGTTGCCGAATTACTTAAATGGCAAACCTGCTTTTTATTCGACTGGTTGTTGCAAACAGGTCGCATAGACCTGGTCTCATACTGATGATAATACTAGTTTCTAGTCGTCCCATAACGGGATCGTTTGTAGTTAGACTCATCAAAGCTACTAAATACACTATTTAATCATCGTTCAGCCTGTTATAAATTAGGATGCTTGGTTTATTAACGTGTTTGTGCGCAAAGCATTCTACATTTTTTACACACACATGCCTACATATACGCACAGGTTAAACAATATGCACGCAATTCATCTCATACAGGCAATAATGTCGGCTACAGCATGATTGTCGTGACGACCGCTTGTGCTTATTGTGGCTATAATTCCTCTGGACCCCTAAATCTATAAATTCTAAATTTATGCAAAAAAAGCACATTTAAATTTAGCCATAGTCTACTTAAAATTCTACGATGAAAAACGTTTCGGTTTGCGGATAATTCCTAGAGAGTTCTAGGGAGTTGGCAATAATCAACGTACTAAGGGCTCCTACATGTACTTGAACCTGACAATGCAAGATAACTTCGACTGCAACTATATACCTTCTTCTAATACAATGGTCCTGAATTCTGCATCGTCTGTAGTGCGTTCGAACCAAAGAATTTGAACTACCAAATAAACTATATACTAACAGTGGTCCAAATTCCTTAGTTTGTACTTTGCATTAAAAATTTCACATTTTAACAGCGTTATAAACTCACAAAAATGTGACTTTTCTATCCCCTTTACAAATCTCTGATAGTCTCAGCAAATAAAAAAAAAATTAACCCGATACAATGATAGCCGTTGATATTATTCATACACTTATATCCGTACCCACCATTACGAGTTAACCTCGAGTTGGTCAATCCGCGCGTTGAGAGTGACCGTTGTCAATCTCCTATGCCTAGCGTGACGTCACTCAATCCGCCGATTGAGTCAACTCAAGGTTAACTCGCAATGGTGAATACCAGTATTAGAATCTGCCCATTGCATTATCTATATTTCTGCAAAGTCCTCCATGATGCCTTGGGCCTACGCTTTGGAAAAAATTAAAAACGTTCAAGAAAAAATTGTGATTTGAGTTCACGACTGCATGATTGAAAGTTTTTGAGTTTTGCTTGGAATTTTCTGTTTGGTTTTGAGGGCATGAAGAAATGTTGCAGGACATGTCTCATGGTGATGCTGCATGTTTGTCTTTCAATATTGCAAATCGCTTCTAAAACCCATCATACCACTGGATGAGGTCATGGAATAAAATTCGGATTTTCTGAAAAGGAGCAAGGTTACAAGTTAGTCTTATTTCAAGCAAGTTTCTGAAGCAATAAATCCAGCACTGACGTCCAGTCAATATCAGTTAGCCGTTAATAAAAGGAAACATTTGCTCGTTTCCTTTCATACGCTGCGAAGGCACAAATCTTTCTTTATATGAGATTGTCCGTATGTGGACCGGTAGAAGTCATCCAGATAGTCAACATGATTGCATCATCAATTTGCAAGTTGCAGGCCGCAATAGGACCAATGGGGTTGATGTCTTCATTCTGCCCGACCACGTTATTCCGTCCCACCGCAATACCGTAATAGGCCAAATTCGTCGTTCTGCCTATAACCGCTGTCCTGATTGTCAGAACTTGACTGTCTGAATGCGCATAAAGAATCATCCAATCATCCGTTTCCTGTCATGCTGTTTGAGGTAGCGGTATCGCAGCGATTTCTCACATTGAGATGCTGCCTTGAAATATCCTCCGACATTAATACAATCGCTTTGTCTAACCAAGTCTTCTTTGAAGCCAATAGAACCTAGAAGACAACACAATATAAAATAATGACTAATATCGATTATCGATTCAGGCGGTCGCATTCAGTGAAAGTAATAAGTGTCAAACATTACCAATGGGCTTACTTGTCTGTTGCTATCCGAATTCGGGCCTTCAACAAAACTCGACCTAAGGGTGTTATAACGAAAAGATTAGAAAAAGTTTATGCTTCAGTACGCGGTGAATACGGTATATTTATCCGGCACGTAGGCCCTACATACGTGTGGTTTATAGACGATGCGCATGGTCTGGAATCGAATGGATATCGATCACGGAAGTACTCGATGAACGATTAGATCAAGGCTATTGTTTTCTCAATCTATTTCTGTTTAAAAATTGATTTAAAAATCAAAAATGACATCATTTGAACACAAGTTAATTATCTGCTTTTTTCAAGTTGAACTTGTAATCACAACGCAATCTGATGTACATACATGTACCTCTTACCTATATGGGTGTTTCTTTGACAATGTTCTTTCTGTGATTGAATTCTAAATCGACATGGTTGTCGGAGTATGGTATAGGGTCCGGGTCGTTGGTCGCCAGCATGTGCGCCATATGACCTAACAAAACAGCACGTCATTTAAATTCTGTTCTAAAACTACTGTCACATTTAAGTAAGTCATAATGTTGTCATAATGTTATTCATTAAATTGTCTATAGGGGTGTGTTGCTATGGCTCAGACAATAAGCTTTGGAAAATCGACATGTTTAATTTAGGGTTAGACATAGGTATTATCTTTTCGAAGTTCACTCCCCTCTTGCTTAACCTTGTTGCTTCGCATGTGCGCTTTGCTTGTTAATATATTTCTGCTGCGTCCCGAAACAATACATGTGAAAAAAAGTCTATGAATATATTGCTGCAACATATCTGACATTTGTTGTTGTTGTTGTCTTCAGCTTTGCATTGCCTTTGTTGTGCATCAGCATACTAGACGTTAGATGCCTTCAAAGGCAAGCTTGATGGCTACTTGAAGCAGGTCAGGGGATTGTAATAAGCAGTGCTGCTTTTTCCCCTGTTGAACCGTCAGCACGCGTGGGGGAGGACTGGCGGTGGATGGCAAACTATGGTAAACTATACTGAAGCAAGGCAGACAATGTAAACCAACGTTGCATCTGCCTTGTCAACTGAATATCATTTGATACCAAACACTGTGCTCTGTCTATCTAACTGCTTGAACGCCATACCATGAATATAGTGCAATCACAGTTAGAAGACTACAATAGCAACTATGCTTACACCCCCTTTGCCGGAATAAAAAGATGCAAACATTACTGGGTATTGCGAATTACCAATATCAAGTTTCACAAAAATTGATAACGTCTTTGACTGCTCAACAATGTTTTCTTTAAAAATGTGTGTGTGCGGAGAAAAAAAGTTGTGTGCGCGCTTGTTTCAAGTCATGTAATTTCTGTGCGGCCTTTCTGGACAATTAACATAGTTGTAACTTGATTAAACTCACGAGGGTGGGGGGTGCTGAAAGAGATTTTCAAGCCATTCTTAACATAGTCCATGTCGGCTTCACAAGATCGTTTCAACTGCACTACTTGCTATCGTTCACTCTAAGTATACATAAGCTTGCGACGCTCAGACGGTTATGTCAACAAATCTAGGCACCATTTTGAAACAACCTTGCAGAATTTTATTTAACCAAAGCCAATTTCTCTTGGCGGCACCTCTTAAATCTGTGCGCGGTCGCGCAGCCGTATAAAGGCTCCGTTAGAAGACAACAGAAAATAGAAGAAGGATAAAGACACACTGCCTTGCATAGCTTTCCGCTTGGTGTGGCACCTCCGCAGCACCCTGAAGATGACGACCAATAGCGCGCAGAGGATAAAGAGCAACAGCATTCCACCAATCAGAGCGCCGATCGTCCACTCGCCCACCTTCGTTCCACCATCCATCGGATCTGCACCACGCCAACAAAACCGCAGGCTTGTTGAAAACACAGTCCAGGTCCAAGTGACGTCATCGAAAGCAGAAACTGGTTCAAAATTCGATTACCATAGACTATTAATATTGGTCCTATTATTACAAATTTGATTATATAAAAACAATTAATTTTTACTAGTGATCAAATTCTGTATTTTTTTATATTTTCTTATTTGTTCCAGTGCTGCGTTCCAGATTTGTTTTGTTTCTAAGAGTCTAAGGGCCGTATGCAGTAACAAAGAGTATTACAGTCCAGTTCATTGCGGAGGGCTACGCAGAGAACCATTCCACCTTCATTAGTCGCCTTTTACGACTCGCCCAGGGAGCTCTGGGATACAAGCCAATTCTTTGCTTCCCGGCTTACAGGAATGCAGCGTTGGAGAAGAGCTTATAAAAATAGCGGCAAACTCCTTCTTCTGAAAAGCTCAATATCTGGTGGTGAAATAACTCACTTTTATCATTTTAAATACGCATATAACTAAATCTTATAAATATAGTAAGCCTCAATCTGTCTGCGTGTCTGTCTGTCTGTTCACGATGCACGGCCACAGTTTTTAAGCCATCGACCTAAAATTTTCGCAGGAGGGTAGCAGTGGACCCCGATTAGGACACAGGGGGGTCGGACCGCCCCCAAACCTTGGGGCACCTTAGGGGCATGCCCCAGAGGGGCCCCTGGGGTCCCAGAAACCCAGGGGGTAGGCCCGGGTAGTTTAAATCGGGTAGTTTGACCCGGGCAACGCCGGGTACCTCAGCTAGTATTAAATATAATACGAAAGATTAATTCCTATATTAAATTCGGTTAAAGTAAAACATGAAATTTTCACGCGCATGTGATTTTGGCTAAGTTCGCGAACCGACAAAACTCAGTGAAAATGACACGTGTGAAAGTAACGCTACAGAAGTAAGTACGTAGTAAAGGGCAGTCCTCAGAAAACGCGAAAATTATGTGCAGTAAAATTGTCGCGAATTTGTCCCCCCTCATCCCTTAGCAGCGGGTAAGTGGGGGTCGGTCGCGGTCGGTCTAAACTGGGCCCTTGGAGTCCACCGTCGTGGGGTCGACCGATC
>JAQIWG010001679.1:0-23262 GCA_034695025.1 Chamaedrilus cognettii | reverse complement strand
CAAGCGTACAGGAGCCCAGTAACAATATGACATGAACTCTGCGTGAATTGATTTATAGAATGAAATGGTGTTTAAAGGACTTACATGAAGACAAGACGCACGGCAGCAAGAGATCGCAGACTGATGATGCAATTCTATGTTTGAACAGAGGATGTAATACAATGATTTTCAATCGAGTTGTGCAAGTCATAAATATTGTTCGATTCACCTAAATTTTTTTCTGTTTTATTTTTAATGCGAATGGAACAGAATGGTGGGTTGGAGGATATCGTTTTTCAACATTCATATTTTAGGACCACCCTAATGTATACTGCAGAGCATGAAATTTTTGCTGCATGTTATCTCTGCAGATTTGCGTCTCAGAAATTTTGCAGCGCTTAATTTTCACATTTTTGAGGGCAGCCCATTATATATCGCTTACGCAGTCATATTTTCGCGCGTGTAATTTCGCAAGTTTGACCAAAATTCGTAAAATTTGCCTAAATTGCATGCACGCGAATATTTTCAGCTTGACGGTATGTCGGTTTAACTAATTTTTCAATGCTTGCAACAGCCTAAGTCACAGCATGTGTAAAATAATATTCCAAAAATTCTTTAATGGATAACAAAAAAATTGCAATTAAACTAACAACATCATCAAACACTTTGAAAAGATATGATTCTTTATCAGTTCTTTATTAAAGAACTGAAATACATTAACTTGCCGCCACCGTGTAACAAACTGAGGCCTGAACACACCAGTCAGTTGTTTGGGGTAGAAATTCAGCATTTCACATCATGACACAAGCAGAAAATGAAAACAAAATGGTGGATAGTCGCAGTACATATATTAGCAGATCAAGTAGAAAGTCATCAAGTGAACCCTGCCTTAGATTGCAAGTATATGGAGCCGCCCTTTGCCTTGTCGTTGACGTTGAATAGATGCTCATAGTTCTTGGCGATTATCTCAGCATCCTGGATATTGTCGATGCCTAAAACCTGCTTCGCCTCCTGAAACAGACAAGCAAAGAATTACAATTAGGACTTTGGAGATTGCAGCCAATTACACGGTAGGTTTTTGTTGATGTTAGGGAGTTTAAGTGTGGAGGAAAGTAGACTATGTAAATTAACATCACGTAGGAAAGTGAATTTTTAATAAATAAAAACCATGGGTTGTAACAAGGAGTCCTAGGAATTACAGTCCGGTTCCGTTCAAGAAAGCCAGCACAGAAATATCCTCCTTCTTCAGCCCCCCTGCATGACCTGCCCGGGAAGCTCTGAGCTGCAAGCAAAAGAAAGCCACAGCTTTTTTCCCCGGCTTGCAGGGGGTCTATTACTGCATCAATCGCCCGTAGAGCTCTGGGCTGCAAGCCAGTTCTCTGTTCCCCTGCCTGCAGGGGGTCCATTCTTGCATCAAGTCCTACGCACATTTGCACGACAAACCTGGAGACTCATGCCGTGGATAGCATCGCTCGCCGCCGCCTTGGACGTCGCCGATGACGACGACGACGCTCCTCCGCCGGACCGAGCCTGCGCCGCCTGCTGACTCGCGCGAATCTCCGTCTGCACTGCACGCGCAAATGCGCGCGCGACTATCTGCGCGCCGGTGACGATGATCTGAGCTACGTACTTGGCCTGCGCAGAACAATGATTGATTAAATAATAATGCTGCGCATTAATATAACAACGCACGCTAGTAACGTTAAAATTTGACGCTTTTTTCTCTTTTTGGGGGGGGGCCGTTTTATTAACGAAGACTATAACAGCCGGTTCTGCATAAGAGGGCCGCTACAGAATCGCTCCCCTTTCTTTAGTCGCCTATTACGATTCACCCGGGGAGCTCTGGGCAGCAAGTCTATTCTTTGTTTCCATACTTGATGGTGTAACCTACTTTGAAATTTGAAGCATTGCCATTTTTGGACATAGAAAGAAGTGACAAATTTTTATTTATCATTAAATCGCATTGTAAATGACTACGTAGTGCGCTAATTATTGCGATCTGCTAAAAAAAATTGTCCCCTGCACGTATAGGCTCAAATCCGGTAATTAGCCGAACCTGTAATCATTTTAACTCTTACGCAATACGCCAATTTTTGAAAGCCGGTCACGGATCAACTTAATTTGACTGCAGCGCAGCGTAAAAAGTACCGGATGCAGCAATTCGATAAACAGCAGCACAAACTGAAGCGAACATGAGAACGATTAGGGCTAAAAATTCGGAATTTTATGAAATAGATGACAAAACAAAACAAACCATGTTGCGCCGAATTCTGACCGTGACCTTCACATTTCATACGCAATGTGACCAGTGCTGGTTGAAAGGGAAATCTATGTTCTAGTAATTATGGCATTGGCTAAAACAAAATATTACGTCGCTTTAATGTACATAATACAGACACAATAATAATACTAATGCGCTGCAGCATCAACTCAAAGACTAGGCCTATTAAATGTCAACCATTATAAGGATCAAAATCTGTCAACAACAACAATATAAATCTGTCAACAGGATGAATCAAATGTTAAATATTACCAGTTAGTACCGTTAGTGCTGTAGAGTTGGTACAGAGCTGTTATCAGTTTAAGTGTAGAGGGTTTTGGGCGTTTTATGGTGGTGCGATTATTTGTCCAGAAAATAATAATTTTGGCTTTTTATACGATAATACGCCTCTGAAAAATTGGCAACACTGCCTGAGTTGTGTTTTTATAAGACTTTTAGTTACACCGGAAATAGTTGACACGTTGAGTTCTTTAATTTATTAATTAAAGTATTTAAATTGTAATTTTTCGGTGTTTGCCTAAAACTTTTTCACGTATTCGACAGCGTGTTCTAATAATGATGAGACCGTTTTATTCATGTAAAAAATCTAGACGACTATCATGGTTCCTAATTACTAAATTTACAAAACTAAGAATCGTATGCCTACATGCTAACGATACAGGCTTCGCAAGACATAGGATTACACCGGTGGCCTATGATTCCGTGCAGTGATGCCAGTGCTGGGGATATATCACTAGATTTAGGGATATTTGAGCCATTCGAAGGATCTGATTTTGAATGCAATCTCCAGATATTTGGGGATGTTTTTTTATAAAATTGCGCATTTTATAATGGGAGCTGGCTGCCAGGGATATTTTTTATCAAAGAATCCTATCGAGTGATATTTCTTGCCGAGGAATCTGGAACTTACCCTGAATCTGGGGATATTTCTTTTTAGTTCGGTGGCATCACTGATTCTGTGATATAGGAGTGTAATCAAGTCTATGACATTTAATATTTTGTACATAATCTTTTAATCTGGTGCATTACTGTAGTTTTGTGCCAAAATTGAGTGGGCTTGAGCAGGAACCGCAGATCTAGCTGCTACATGACTGCTTGTGTTGGTCTAGAGCTTGAAGAATTAATTATGGAAAACGGCGGAGGAGGTAAAGGGGCGAGTGCTGTGCACTACACGAAAGAGAGTCTCAAGTCAAAGTTGGACGAGAACCATCTCGATCTCAGCCTCAGCAACCTGGAGATGGTCCCCGTTCAAGCGCTGGTGGGAGACATTGACTTTGTATTTACTCAATATTCAGAAAATTTGAACCTTTAAAATTTCCTGCGCAAAAATGCTAGGATTAACTTTCTTATCTTTTTTCGTTTTTAAATTAGAAGTTCTTGGTTTTAACTGTTTAGCTATTTTGCAATGATTTACGTTTGATGATAGACAGTGACGCATACTGCCTTAGAAGGAAAATCAGTTAATGCACTATGTTAGGCCTATTGTTTGCTTCGCACGTCACACGCCAGCCCACCATAGATGTCACTGCGTTTTGTTCAAAGATTTTATTTTGAGTGATTACAAAATAATAGTAAAACATCATGATAATTATTTGTGTGTTATGCTTCAGCTGTAATCTTTTAAGTAGCTGTAATCTTTTAAGTAGCTGTAATCTTTTAAGTAGCTGTAATCTTTTAAGTAGCTGTAATCTATTAAGCAGAGGTCCGATTTGTGCCATGGAATCAAGCACGTAAAATGTCACAAGGCGTGTAGTAACACGCTTTGTTTTCGCTCAGGCTGGGATACCAAGGGCAACATCCTTGGATCTGTCCTGCAACCGACTAACATCGCTCGGGGTTTGCATTTTGTCTCTTTTCCACTTAGAGTTACCCCTGCATGCCGGGGAACAAAGAATTAGCCTGCTGTCCAGAGCTTCCTGGGCTTGTTGTAAAAGGTGACTAAGGAAAAGGGGGAGTGGTTCTGTGCCGGCTCTCCTGCACAGAACCGGACCGCGTATAGCCCCTGTGCACTACACGCGGCGCCTAAACTGCCAAAAAAAATTGTCATCATTTCTACTTGTAGGGAGTCGTGTTTTTGTAGTTAGACGGAATAGAAATATTTGAGCGCACGCGGTTTAAACTCGGTGTTTTGACTGAATTAGCAACATTTTCGTCAATTCTCGTCGTGTAGAAATGGTCACTTTTATATTGGCTGACATTGGAAGCAAAATTTATTTTCTATCGTTAGTTCAGATAGCCTATCACTGATTGAAATTACTGTAGAATGTTGGAAAACTGTTTTGTAATTACGAACTTATTTATCAAATTCTATTCCGTATTCAAGTTGCTAATTGTATGAACTTCTATTGAACATCTTAGAATGAAATAAATGTATGACATTTCATTTTTGTAGGTGATTTAATGCTCTTTCTTCCTGTGTCGCAGTCTGAATTCAGCATCCTTGCCCATCTTGTCCAACTAGAGCTCAGCAATGATCGCCTAACTTCTCTCTCTATAAATTTATTCTTATAAAAGATATTAAGCCTCCTTGTGCTTATTAATAATTGTGAATATTGATAAGTTTAGGAGGTCTATCACGCCAAAAATTATCGTTAGATGTAAATTGTGTGCCTAATCTGAAATGGGAAGGCGTAGCATTACGCATGAAGATTAACTATGGTAGCATGGGTCTACATTTGACACAGTTACACTACACCAGTTCTAGAAGAAGCTGGCATAGCGCTATATGCCTATTTTATTGGATCTAAAGTGAAACGTGTTAATAAATGCTTCTATTCAGTATTTGTTGAAGATAATTGATGTTATTTTTGTTGATAATTACAGCTCGACTTCAGCCTCCTTACCCATCTCGTCAAACTAGACCTCTCCAAGAACCGCCTGACGTCCCTTCCCGACGACTTTGGCACCCTGCCGCGTCTACAGCACCTCGACCTCTATCAGAACAAGCTCACAACCCTCCCACTGAGCTTCGCGCGACTTGCGACGCTCAAATGGCTTGATCTGAGGGATAATGAGATCGACGCGGCGCTGAGGGCGGCGGCAGGGGAGTGTTTGAACGAGGCGGCGTGCAGGAATTGCGCCAAACAGGTCGGCAATTGAATACAGGGTTAAGTTTGGCCCTGATGAAATATGTGTAGCGCCGCGCCTGCTTCTTCTGAAACAGAATAACAGACATAGTGCAAATGCTCAGCTTTCAAAAATCGTGTAGGCCTGCGCCACGAGAGTCAATTTTGCGTGTAGTTGTACGCCGGCCCATTTCAAATGAGGCTTGAAGCCCAATTAGTATAATTAGGCCTGAAGCCTTACAGCCTGCTTGTTGTCATCATTAGTGGCATGCTACGCCTACTAGGTTTAAAGCTGATCGAAAATGTTAAAATACAATACATTGTCATTGCAGAATTTTATTCAGATTTATGTGTTGGGCACTGAAGTCTGCCGCTCCTCAAATTCTTGAGAAGCGAGCGTATAAAATGTGCGTTGACGTAAGATGGACTCAAAAATCAAGATTACAAGTATGTAGCTTCATTAATATGCACTGAATTTTGCTAGTTTTATGCTTACTTTAGTAGCTAGTTAGTTTTATAGTTATTTTTACCTAATTCCGTTTCTTTGAGGTCAAGGTCTCAATCCAGCTCTTGATGTGCTGCACAGGTGGTGGCCTACATGAAGACCTGCCAGTCAGAGGCGGAGCGACGCAGACAGAAGCAGCTCCAGGAGGAACGAGGTGGTGACCGAGATACAAATTTGCAAGCTTCCTTTTGTCTTATTTATTTGCTTGATACAAATTTGCAGCCTCTCCTGTATTTCTACTACTTTGCCTGGAACGAAAATAGCTCGTAGACTAAGTAAATTTCAGAAGATTGCCATACAAGACTAACTATAATTTTTGTCGTCGAATCTGTTAATGACTATGTTTTTAGACCGGTTTAGACGTTTGCGCCCTGATGAGGACTGCTGAAGATTGTCTCGTAAGGCCGGATGCCCTTCCTGGCGCCACTTGTGTGTTTAACAGCCTTGCTGAAGGGCCTCTAACGCGTGGTTTCATAGTTGCCGACGCCGGGACTTAAACCCAGGTCTCTCGTATATTTGACATTATTTGTGCAATAAGTATATTATATCTATTAGTTTGAACTATTTGATATGACAAGATAAATGATATGATATATATATTATGATACAATTACGCGCAGTGCGCGAGTCAGCGCGTAAGCTGGAGGAGGAGTTGGAGCGCCAGAAGGTGCAGCTCGCCAAGAAGGCGCAGAAGGAGGCGCGGCGCCAAGAGCTGGCCGCGGTGCGTGCGGCAACGTCTACCAATCAGAGCGCAGAAGACGGACCGACAGGCGGCGATAGCGAGCACAGCGCAGCTGGTAGGAGCAAGTTGTACTCTGTCTGGCTGTCGCTGTGCAGCTCTTACCAATCGCTGGGATTATTGTACATCATGACATCTTTGCGTGCACGTTGTTGTGGCAAATTTCGCAAATCGGCTAAACTCATGAAAATAGCGTGCCCAAAAATGACTGTAGAAGCTATTTCTAGTGGACCACCCTCCGAAACGCGAATGCGCGGAGTAAAATTTCTTGGAGGCAAAACTGCGAAAATAATCTGCAGCAAATATTTAGGGCTGGTCTCTCCAACACGGATCTAATGGTAGTTCAGGATTTAATCCGTCTTTTTGCATAGGCTAAATCCTGAACCACCATTAAATCCATGTTGGGGAAACCAGCCCTTAGTGTTTTACAGTATCAGGCAAGTCAAGTACACTTGCGCAACGATGTGCCGTAAAACAACAAACAAAGAAGCAAAAGCAATATGGTTCTTTGCATCAGAAAGCATTCAGGCACGCTGCCTGCAATTTGGCATTGCAATTTGGCCTGCAATTTGGAGTAGCATGTGAAAATTGGTCCTCGTCCGAAAAGCTACGAGATTCCTTGCAATGCATTATTTTTATAGTATTTAATATTTGAATTTAATCGCGTGTAACGTTCTGTTGTACTCAGATGTCTCAAGAGAGGCCAAGTCTCGCCAGAAGAAATCTAAAAGTAAAAGCGGTGTGTATGTGTGCTCTTACTTGCCAGATATTTCCCAAAACCATTTTGTAATGTTTGGAGTATTAGCGTTTCGTGCATGGCCTGACATGTTAGCATGTTTTTTTTAGCTAATACTACGCTTTGTGTTTTTTTAGCTAGCGCTATGGATAGCGGAAGGTAGCGGTGTAGCGAAGGGTCGCTACCCTCTTAATACATCCTATTGTTTATGCATTTTTGTGTTTTTTTGCTCTTTTTTGGTGCATTTTGTTTGTTTTGTGCATTGCGTGCGCCGGGACTTGAACCCAGGTCTCTGGGTGTCGCGTCCGGCGCCTTCACCACTACACCGCGGCGCCTCGTTTTTAATTCGATTAAATTTAACTGACAATTGCAGAATTTGTTAAGTGACGCATGGAAGCGTGAGACGACTCTTTTTTTTCTTTTGTTGCTCAATGCCTTCATTACTAAAAAAACTATTCACTTTTTTTATTATCTAATCTGTTGATATGATTAACAGATTAGATTATAAAAAATCTTCCTTTTATTTTAATTTTTATAGAAATAAAAGGAGAATAAAAAATAATAAAAAATTAAAATCCTGCTTTTTATTTTGGAAACAGACTATAAACACATAACAAAAAAATAACCTCCTTTTTTGTCACGTAATCTGATAGTGTCCATGTTTTCACACAAGTTTAGACGTTTGCGCTCGGATGAGGACTGCCGGAGCGGAATTTTTATGACCGGATGCCCTTCCTGACGCCAACCAAATAAATTATTACTTCCTACTACATTACAATGCCTACGTTAATGCGTTTACAGGGGGCTGGTCCTGTGGTGCGTTTTTGTTTGGCGTGCTTCTCTTCATAGCCGGCATGTTCCTCAGCTTCTACGTCTACTGCCAGACCAACGCCATCGTCGGTCCGGCGGCGTCGGTCACGGCTGATTCAGACATCTGCGTGGCTGCGCGGCTTCACGCCAGCCACGCGACGGACGCCGCGCGGCGCCTGGCTGAGGATTTGACGGTGTGGGCCGTGCGGGCGGCGGAGAGCGCTAAAACGCGCGTGGAAGAGTGGGTAAACTGAAACCGTGGTCGGTTGAAGGGTCGGCGAAGGCTTTTAGCCAGTCTCTTTGACGTTGAGGAAATTAAAACCAATTTTGGGAGACTCAGTATTCTTCAGGGCTCTGCCACATGACAGGTGTTTGGTGTTCAAACCTTCCAAGTCACCGTGCTGGCTGGCTCGCTGCTCCCTGTATACTGTCTGACTAAACGTTGGAGAGACTATTAGGACTACGTTTGCTCAAATTCTTTTTTTTTTGGGAACGAAAGACGTTTAAATAAATTAAGAAATTTACGTGCGATTCGGAATCGGGTCTAGAATTTCTACGAGAATTTTGTTACGCTATCTTGAAGGAAAGAAGTTTCTTGTTGGGGATAAAAACTGAGTTTTGAGCACTGACCAACGGACAGGGCTGCTGAATTCGTGAGAAGAATTGGTTTCTTTCGCGGAGAGTGGAGAACGATTGAAACGTTGCAGCGACGAATGACATCACGGAACTGTTGTGTGTCCACAGAAAGCATTGTAATCGGTCTGCGTAATATTAGCTGTTGGTATTTATTATTCAAACGTTTACTGTAAAACAATATATTTTGCGTGCACGTAATTTGAGCGAATTTAGTGAATCGGTTAAATTTGACAAAATTACCTGAAGCAAAAATAAAGCTGCAGATGCTATATGTAATAGTTAGTCCCCAAAACGTGAAAATTAAGTGCCGCTAAATTTCTGAGAGGCAAAATGGCCAAAATAACATGGAGCAAAAATTTCATGTTTTACAGTAAACTGTCTGCATTTTATTCTAATGTTTATTGTTGGTCATATTGGGTCCTAGTTAATTTTGTTTGCTTTAGCTAAACCCAAATGAATTGAACATTCTGAAGCCAGTAACAGTTTCAGAGGGGAGGCTTGAAAATTCAGTATGTCTTTTGTGTTGGTTTAACTTTGTGGCTGTCGGTCAAAGGTCTTCGTTGAATTAAGACAATAATTGACATTCTCAGTTTTTTTGCATAATTGTCAAGTTGATGGCATATTGAGGCTGCCGAGAATAATTTTGAGCTGCAAACCAATTCTACGTTTTTCGGATTCAGGCATTATTGCATCAATCCAAGTTCTAACACATATTTGACGAATTGACACGTCAATTCTCTCTGTATCAAAGAATTTATTATGACAGAGCTTTAAAATACTGTAAAACATGAAATTTTCTCGTGGGTGTCTTTTTGGCGAATCATGTGAATCTTAAATTCGAAAATTGCATGCGCCAAGTTAAAGCTGCACACGCTATTTATAATTGGCAGTCCTCAAAACCGCAAAAAATAAGTGCAGCTAAATTTTTTCGAGCCGAAACCGCCAAAAAAACAAGCTGCAAAATGTTTTCATGCTTCACAGCATGACACTGTGAAGAGCCTAGACCACATAAATTTGAAGTCGCTGTGCAGTCGTCTCCGAGTGTTTTTGCAGTATTGATGTAGATCTAAACAGCGTCCCAGGGGCACTGGATTAAAATGGCACAAATTTTAGATTTAAATGGTGCATTTAACGTAACAAGAGAAAGGACAGCGGACAATTGCCCCCTCCATACCAGTGTTCTGACTTTCCTGGGCCTAAAGCGCTGCACTTCGTCTGTTTCAGTCTTAACGGTAAAAGCCCCCAACAGTTCCCACTGACAGATATACATGCTTTGAAATTTATAATCCGGGATCTTCAATGTTTCAAGAGCCAAAGTCCATCATATGCAATTAAGCATGAGCCCACAAGGAATAGAAACAGAATACAAATCGGACTCGAACAAGACTAAATTGCAAATGGCTACACCGCGCTTTGCCCAAATATCGGACGAAAGGAGGCGTGACAGAAAAATGGGCTCAGAGTTACAATAATTTTAAAGACTGCGTGGTCTACATTGGAGCCTAACTCTAGAAGCTGTAATAATTTACGAGTTGTTGACATCACACAGGGTACCGGACTATCAGCCGGTAGTGTAATCCAATAGCGGGCTATAGTACATCGTTTAGCTACATGTAGCTGTGTTCGATAGAGCTCGTGGCACATAATTAAAGTGTAAGCTTCCTAAATATAGCATGGGGTACTAGGGCGCAAAGAAATCTGCCCCATTGCTAAAATACAACTACCGGCAAACATTTAAATTATTTCAAACTAGGGTCTACTTAATCATTTAATTCACACAAAAAGTGTAGCAAACCTCTTAATATAAAAAAATTCATTAAGGAAAAATAGATAGGCCTAGATCATCATTACGATCATGCAGCTACACGAATATTAAAAATGGATTGCCTCTTCAGTTCAATTCAATTCAATTCAATTCAAGACCTATTAGCCTACAGTGTCCCAATCGATAAAACTGATTTCGGCCAATAAAATTAAAATTGCATAGCCATGTACTTCAAAAGATCTTCAATTCAGATGAGGGCGTCGACCCTTTCTAGCGTCGCATTTCAACGTTAGAACTATGATAGCCATTTTTCAGGAGGCTGATGGTGGAGGCCCTTGATAGGGGGGAGGCCCTTGATAGAGGGAGGCCCATGACATCAGCAGCTGCATGCTTGTTGGAAGTTTGTGTCTAAAAACGCGTCACTGAATAAATGTAGCCCTTGCGGACTGCACGCGTAGTGACGTCCATTGCTGACGAAGGCGTAGGCCTACAGCTCTACAATTTTGTGAAGTATAGACCCCGTTATCACAGTACGTATCATCCCCGCGTAAGTTACGGCGCATTAAATTAAGACTTGTATAGGGCGTAGTATACATCCTGCTTCTAATATCATCATAAGAGCGCAGATACATGAACTTAGGCCAGTCGATATTAGGCCCGTGTGCACGTAGTGCTATTGTACAACAGGCACCCACACCTAGAGACCATGGTCTTGGTCTTAACTGCGCATTACGCGGCATGCACGCGCGCACAGATTATCATGGTCTAACTAGGCCTACGTACGTGACACTGCGATAAGGTGAAGGCCGTCATAGATCAGAAAGATCAGACAGTTGACCTTCGCAGCAAGAGACAAGAGGGTTACAAACGTACCATTGTAATAGCTAACACATAGGCAGCATTGTAGACCTACATGTACATGCAGGTCTACGTGTTAATTGAGACAGAGGGCTTGAGTTTGAGATGGATCCAGCCCCAATGAGAAAGAAGAAACTCGTGAAGTCAGTAAATCTTATTAATTTCGCCTCTTGAGCCACCCGGAAAGTTTCTCCACGATATCAAGCATTGTTTTCTAAAAGTCGTCAAACAATTTTATCTAAGCAAAGGCTCCCCTAGCTCTAAAACATCTTGCTTCTTCCGCCACTATGGTCTGCCCGCATCTACATGTATTCTCTGCTCGCACACAGCAGCTGCTGCCCAGCTGCGCTTATAATTAACATGCAGGAGGGTATTGCGCAGTTGGCTACAGGCCGCAAGGAATCTATAATGACGATGACCAGGCAGCGGACCCGCATCGATGTGGAGGAGGCTTTGGGGGTTTATAGCGCCACCCCAGAGGGGATATAGACCCCTTCGGCCCCCGGAAGCAATATTAGCTCAGGCTTCTGATCCAGGCCTTAGTCTATATGTGTAGTAGTGAATACTTTGGCAGCGGGCGCCTCACCAATGTTCATTAGGCTAAATAAAGGATACGATTGTATCAAATTGACTCAAAAAATACCAAGTGACGTTTGTAGTTTAATTTCAAGCGCAATGCACAAAATAAAGCATCAATTCACTATGTAAAAGACAAGTTGCTATAAGAAGCCTTTAAGATCGACTTATCTATTACCCACAGAGCTTAAGGTCATGGACACGGCGTTTGCAGAAAATGTTGATTAAAGTGTAAATCATTTGTTCCATTGTTACGAACAATTTTCTTGCATGGAACAAAGCATCACAACTTCTATCTATCCAACATTTTCATTGCACAAGGTGTGACTGTGCCATCGAAAAAAATTCTGGTCAAATTTCTGTATCTCATTCCTCTTATCTCATGAAAATGTCGATTGTCCCGGACATGATATTAAACTGTGCCCGGCAGCCCTGCCCCTGCTGCCACCATCGGGCAGGACAAAGCGTTGTGGCCGAGCGGTCTAAGTCGCTGGTCGCGGATTACGAGTGCGGCAGTTGCCGACTCGAATCTCGGCCGCGGAAAAGATTTCGAGTCACTTCGTGCACCCTTTGGCAAGAGTGGCTTAAATTCGTCAGCCACAAGTGTTCCTACGATGCCTACCAGATACGGTGGAACCACCACCAGAGACCATCAGTTGGTGCAATGGGGCATCACCTTTTCCCCGCAAGGGGCTAAAACAACAACAATAACAACATGAAAATGTCGATAGAAGTGAAGTGTAAAGCTTTTTCTCCATCTCGTGACAATGCTGATAAAATACCAATATCAAGCCTTGCGCCATCTCCCCAGCACAAATTGAATCCAGAGAGCGCCACAGTGTTGACGACGTGACTGCTGAAAAGCTTCCAACATTCTGCTGCGACTGCGTGCTCATTTCTCGTGTTGACAGCGTGCGTTGCAGTCGTTCACAGAGCAAGACATACACGTCGTCAGAGCAACAGACGTTCAACCTCACTCTCAGACAAACAAGATGGCGGATGTGGAAGGAAAGTGCCCTGGGTGTCCCACTACTGGGGCCGGCGCGTGTTGCCAGTGCGGACCAGGTATAGCCTTTATCACTCCTATAACACTTCAAGTTTAAGATGGCCAATTTGCAATGTTTGTTCCATGTTTGTTGCATGTTTGTTGTCGGAGATGTGTCGTTGAAATTTAAAGGACGTTGCATTAATCTCTTGTAGTGTCAGAGGCTAGACTTTTTAAATGCATTTTACTGCAGATTTTTCGGTCGAAATTTATTTTGGCCCAAACACGTGCCTGCGATATTCTTGTAGTTCAGCATTTGGAAACTATGGTCTCCACATAATTCTTTTTCTAACAAAGTTTTGACTGTCATCATCCTATTTGTAAGCCTTTCTTAACAGTCATTGTTCCTTTTTAACAAATTGGTACTACACATTTTTGCCCTATGGACTCCACATTTTATTCTATGGTCTCCACAAATTGGTGGGACTACACACTTATTTTATGCCCTGCCGC
The DNA here is from genome assembly GCA_034695025.1 of Chamaedrilus cognettii. Classification (NCBI taxonomy): domain Eukaryota; kingdom Metazoa; phylum Annelida; class Clitellata; order Enchytraeida; family Enchytraeidae; genus Chamaedrilus; species Chamaedrilus cognettii. Next base: position 9,814 of record JAQIWG010001679.1, on the reverse strand, counting down.
AAACAAGGGAGCTTCCGCAAATAATGCACATGACATTTTTACCAGTACTGCATTTGAAGCGTAACATAGCCTGCAGCAACAACGCTGCTACAACGCAGCTACAACGCAGCTACAAAACAGCGCTGACGCAGCAAATTTACCCAATAGTTTTGCGTCAAGCGAAGCACAATATGGTTAAAATATGCAAAAACTCATTTTCAATGGGGGCCTCCAGGAAATTTGTGCCCCGAGCCTTTTTTGGTGTAAGTCGGGCAATGGTCATACATGCAGGCCTAGGTGGTTACGTCGGCTGCAATGCATTTGTAGCCAGCAGAGTCGTATAGAACTGCCAGAGGTGCGCAGTTCTAAATTGTTCTTACAAACAGTCTTTGTAAAATGACAGCCGCCGCGCCTATCGTTCTCGATAAGCTAATGATATGCAAGCGGATAGCAGATTTGACATTTCACATGAGTGTCGAGCTCTCTGTGTCAACTATAGGCTGTTGTTTCAAGATGGCGTCTCAAGCACATGATCTCGTTGTTGACATCGGCCAGCGATCTAAAAATAGAATAAGTAGGCTAGTTATTGCTGTTACATTCCCATGATCCAAATCGTTTTTAAGATACCGGAGAGTTTACTGTAGAACGTGAAATATTTGCTGAATGTTATTTTTGCGGTTTTTGTCTACTATAGATGGGGATTTCGCCCCTGTAATTTTTGTCAGTTTCTGCCAATTCGCGCAACTCGTCAAGTTACGTGCGTGAGAAAATTAATTGTTTTACAGTAAGTTGCAATTTTTAAACTTATTCGCATTTATCAAACTTATATAGCAATGGTTCAAATGATTGCACATGGTTTAAATGGTTGCACAGAGTGCAAGTGCACGCCGGGTCAGAAGGATGCGAGCTGCGCGTGCGTCGACTGCAAGTGTTGCGCCAGTGACGCGCCCGTGCCCAAGTGCGGCAGTAAGTGCTTCAGTCATAAGGATAATTTACAATCACTAGCAGCGCTTGCCCGTGCCCTGCAAGCCTTTTTCCCGTAGCACATAACACCCGTAGCCATACCTAGGCTGATGGTCGAAAACGAACTATCGATGGGGAGGCCTATGAGCTTCGCTAAAGTTCTTCGTGACGTCATAATTACTATGATGCGCCAATGAGAGAGCGTACCTGGACCGCAACATGCGTAAATTAGTGATAGAATGGTTATTTCAGCGAGGCGCTGTAGTGTAGTGGTTAAGGCGTCGGACGCGAGTCCCAGAGACCTGCGTTCGAGTCACGGCGCCGGCAACTGTGAAACCATGCGGGTTACGGGCCCTTCAGCAAGGCTGTTAAACATGCAAGTGTCGCTAGCTGCTAACCTCTGTGCCAGAATAATCTATTTGTTTTACGTCAGAATGGGTATCCAGTCGCAAAAACCCAGCTCCTGCATTCCTCGCCGGGGCGCAACCGTCTAATGATATTAACAAAACAAACATTCACAAATATTGCTAACAAAACAATAACAATAATCTTGTTTACGCAGTAAATCTATGGCTGTATGTTGTATCTAGGGTGATTTAAGTGTTGATCTCTGTTCACAGATCCCAACTGCAAGTGCGGCGATGACTGCAAGTGCCCTCCGGGCGAGTGCAAGTGCTGAGCACCGGCTACCAAGTGTAATGCAAAGTGCAGCGCAGAAGCGCAACGGCGAAGCGCTGCGCATGTGCGGAAGGCAGAACTGTACGCGAATATTATAATAGATTGCAGGATGACGTTACGTTAGTCTGACTGGAATGTATTGATTGCGACTTGACGTTCATCGTATCTTGACGTATATCGTATCTTAACGTATCGTATCGTAAACTTGTGAGTATTTAACAGTGTCCGACGGCGCGTGATATTATCACCAAACATTTCGTTAAACATTTCGTTAAACATCTTGCTCTAATTGAAAAAGGCTTTATTTTCGTATTGGAGTTTCTTGTCAGCCGAAATTGATAATTAGACGCGTCGATACAACGATTTATTGTTGAATGTGTAAATCATCTTTATCCGATAGAAATGACTTGTATTGAAACAGCATTTGTGCGCTTTGTGTTTTATGATGTTTTATGGCACAATAATTGTTGTGCTGCTGTGCCATTTAACAAGAAACGCACTCATTTTTTGGCCGCGTTCCCTGCGTAAGTGGAGAATGTGGCCGCAAAACGTGTGTGCATGTGCTTTTTAATGACACCACAGCGCAATGGAGCCATTTTAGTGCAAATGCAGTATAAATTGCTGATAGGTGCAATAGCGAATGCAAGTCTTAATTCAAATAGAGCAAAAGTGCTATGAAACTACACAAATAAAAGACAAACCAACTTATGTAAAAAACAATTGTTATCATTATTAAAATCATTTAAACGATTCAATATCAAGTAGGTTTTCTCCTGTTTTTAAAGTCCAAAACTTCAAAAACAGGAATATTACTAAAACACACATTCAACTTCACATGTTTAACGTGTGATAGTTTTTAATAATTTTCCATTAATAGTTTACTAATAATCTCTCATAAGACTTGTGTTTCTTAGCTAATCATGAAATGGTTTATTTAACGATTACTTTATTCAATTGACCAAGTAGCCATTTTAATAATAAGCATCAAATTTTAATTTTTAAAACTTTGTCGCTTCGAAATAACATTGCAAGATTTTTTATACACCGGCCAAGACAAAACTCCATAAATCATCATTTATATGATATTAGAAGAACAAAAACAACACAAGGCTATAAGACATTTAACACAATATTCTTAAACTGCATTTGTTTTCGTAAAAAATAGCCATCAAGGCAACAGATTTTGTGCCTTGTAAAAAACTGGAAATTCTAAGATGATTACAACGTACATTTGAACAAGACCACAGTGCAATGATTAAGTTTCAGCTCTGTTTACAAGGCCTCGTTTAATGACAATTCTAAAGTCCGCACAGCATTTTACTTTGAAATGAAAACTGCTAGAGATTTACAAAATAGGTTAGATCAGTTGATAGCGATTAACATGGGAATATAAACACATGGTAATTATTTAGGCTGAATCAACATTCAACAGAGATAGTACGATAGTACAAACTTTGACGTGAGAATTTGCTGTTAGCGTTATACATGTAGGCCTAGCCTACTTCAGCTGCTAGCATAACGTCCACGGTCAAAACTATTTATTTATGCCCCTAGGGCTGGCTTTTCCAACACGAATTTAATGGTGGTTCGGGATTTAACCCACCTTTTTGCATAGGCTAAATCCTGAACCACCATTACATTCGTGTTGGAGAAACCAGCCCTTAGAATAATAGTTAGGGCCTGTACTGCAAACTAGGACGAGTTAGATATTCAGTTTTATGCGATCTAATCTTATATGGCGCTTACTAGGTCAGCTAGGCCTAATATGTAATATGTAATTAAACTGAAAGAAATTAGCGACGCCCATACACATTTTGAGAAGGGACGAAATTTTCATCCCTTGCAAACCGGCGCTCCAGCAAATTTACACGCTTGAAATTCCTACCGAGGCTTAAGTTGCCAGATTGAATTCAGTTCACATTGACGTGATAGTACACAACTAGGCAACAATTTGCAACCGGATGAAATCCTTTGACTAGCGAATGCGCACGCAAGATTACCTGAGACCTGATTCACAAATAATTCCAATTTTCTCTCCAAAGTCGCATATTCTGCAATTGGATGAAATCGACTTAATTTGAGCGAATAGATTAAATTGAAGCGACGACATCATCATTTTGGTAAGTACTTCATGATGAGGATTTACACGTAACAAATGATAAGATTCTTGAACGATTTGCTAGTGAGCATCTAAAGATATTTTTCTCAGACGCTTTCACGAATCAGGCCCCCCGTCAGAAAAATATTTACTTCCGACCTTCACAAACCATTTAACCTCAATTGTAAAAAATACGAACAGTCACTGTGTCAAGAACATAAATCTCTACAAACTACAAGCACAAGATTGCAGTTTTTGGTGCAGTTTTCAACAGCCCATTAATAAATGACAACAATAAACCGCATTGCTTGGAAAGAATTATTTTAGTTCGATAATCGTAAGCCTTTACCTGTTAAAATAGAAGAAACATCAGGAAAACTGCAGCAAAAATGACTGCGTAGCAAAAGAATGCTTGCCAAATGCAAACATGCAAAAAATACTCATAAAAGAGTAGAACTGTGCTCAGTAGTTGTAGTTGTACACCTGAAGCTCTGAACTGCACATTAAAATGTAGAAATTATCTCAGATCTTTGGTGCCTTTACGCAACGCTCAGAAAACAGTTAATTTCAGCTGTTCAATGGAGAGTTTAAACCAGATCCGAGATGATTACTTTATCAGAGCAGTGAAAAATAGATGAGCAACATTCATGCGATGTGATTGGTTGCTGAGATACAGATCCAGGATCGCTAAAATAACTCTTTGTTGAGCCACTGAGTATTAGGTAACATAAGCTATCGTCCATAAATTTGTACTTTTTACATGCTTTTAAGTACTGTAAAACATGAAATTCACATGCATGTAAATCTGGCAAATTTCGCGAATCGGTAAAACTGGAGAAAATTACATGCGCGAAAATAGAGCTGGGGAAGCTTTATGTAATAGACAGTCCTCGAAAACAAGAAAATTAAGTAAAGCACAATTTCTGAGAAGCAAAACCGCAAAAATAGAATGCAACAAAAATTTCATGTTTTACAGTAAATATTCAAGAAGGCATTGGATGCCTGCCTTATGTAAACATACGAGAGAGTTTGCAATTGAAACTCTCTGGTTGATACTGTTCATAGATTGTAGTATACTAGTTTCGCTGATGATCTACCGATGATTAAGAATACAGACGGCGACAAATGCGGAGATTAGATGTGAAAATACGCTCTGCGACGAAAGCCACACGCCGGTGTTGTGCGGATGGCCTTGAAGCTTTGCATGTGTGGCGTGGTGGTTGTGTGGCCTGACTAAAGATAGATCTTTTCCATCGACTTTCATCAGTGATTCATCTACAAACAGCGCACAGCCAATGGAATTACAAAGTGATTTCAATTATATTCACTTATTATTTTTCTCACATCCTTACTTATCATTTCTCATCTTGATCAGCTACCATGAAAACAACAACATTACCAATAGCTGAGTAATATTTAAAAATGAATAATATTAAAATAATAATATTATATAATTTTAAAATAAATTACGTTCAACTAGATAATAACTAGTTGAACGTAAAGTCACTCTCTATTAGATATCCCAAATGTCAAAATAAACAAAATCAACACACTAAATTAATACAAAAATGCCCTAAAATCAAAAAAAAATTTAACTAAGCTTCCAAGCAGCTAACGGAAGTAACGTCTGTACTTACACCATTTGGCGAAAAGCAAGATTAGTCAATAAACTATTTGATAACCTAGTACGGTACGTATCAATAAAAATGTTACAAAAACAAATTAGGCTCATACCGCTGATTTTCACCCCTGATGGCGCCCTGTGCCTGATTGGCTCGAGCAGTCGAGACGCAGCGGCGGTGGGGATAGGGAGAGCACCGGCGGTGGATAGGGGCTGACCAGCAAACACTGCAACCATATAAAAAATTATTATCCTTTCAAGGAGTTGGTTGGCCCCATAAGCTATTCATTTTTCAAAACTAAAGCAGGGGTGAAAAATGTTTTTGAAATTGGAGGCGTGAAGAAACGAAAGAAGCTCGCAAATGCTCTACATTCCATGAAAAACATAGAAATAGCAGTAGGGACTTCTCCTTTTCCTCAAACACACGACTGTAAAATATGGAATTTTTTGCCGCAAGTCATATCGGCGATTCAGCCTCCCCAAAACTTAGCTGCATTTTCTTTGTGCGTTTTGAGGACTGCTCATTAAATAGAGCTTCTGCAGCTTTATTTTCGTGCATGTGATTTATGCGAATGGACTTTGCGCCCTAATGAGGACTGTCAGAGCAAGGTTTCTTAGACCGGATGATGCCCTTCCTGACGCCAATCAAATACATTATTAACTGGCACGAGGTTAGCAGCTAGAGATACTTCGGTATTTAACAGCCTTGCTGAAGGGCTTGTAACGCATGGTTTCATAGTTGCCGGCGTGGGGACTTGAATCCACGTGTTAACGAGAAACACGATACCAAATGTGCGCATGTGTATATATGTGTGTGAGATATTACTACTCCAAGCAGTCGGGTCGTACCTCTGTTGCGATCACGCGACCTGTCGCCCCCCCCGCCGTCAATCCTCTGTCGGCCCTGAGAGCGGTGGGTCTGGTGACGAGGGGGCGACGAGAAGGAATTGGTCTGCGACGAACTCGCGCCAATCCCGTCTGAAACAGGACACTTTAAAGTTAGATCTAATCATCTTGACAATGACTTCATCCGTATCATAATGCGTCATATTTTTCTTTTAAATTTAGTAATGCAAAAATCTGTAAATAGTGCAAGACAAATCTTGCTACGATGTACAAAATCTTTCAGTCAAAATGTCGCTATGCATCTAGAGATGCTTAGCGCCATTCCGGCGGAAAAAAATGAGAAAAAAGAAAAGATTCTTAAACAATGACAACTATTAAACAGCATATATTTGCTCTTTTACGCATCACACAGACACAATAAACTAATCGATTCTGAATAAAAGGATTCATGTAGTCATGTACATACTTGAATTTGAGCAGTAAGCTATTCTAACACAAGAATGTTGCCTTAAAAAGCAGGATACTTTTACAAACAGCAAGCGTTTCACCGTACACACTGTTTAACGGGACTGTTACACACATATTCTAACATGACAAAAGACACTTTCGCTTTTGCTTCATTTGCGAACTGTAAGTTACCGTCAGCAGCGGCAGCAGCAGCAGCAACAGGCGCAGCAGCAGCAGCAGCGGGATCAGCGCAGCAGACGCGCACCATGAGCTTCATGTTGTGACGTCTACAGGCGCCCTGGTACAAGTTGCCCAGACCGTCGGTGCGGCCCGTCGACGTGGCTGCAACACATCATCACGCGTGTGACGTCACCACCCGGCTTTTGACGTCTGGTGACGTCGTGTAATTTAATAACTAACTCGCTAGCCGAATTTTTAACATTTATTGTTGCACCACGCGTTCATTAATTCTTACAACGTTCATACTTGCCATGTTCTAGCACGACGATATACGCTTTTGTTTCTCTTGTAAGGGCCTTGCAAGAACTGAGTTTTCACAGCCGAATGCAATTCCTGATGCGAGCCAAAATAATAAACTAACTGGATTGATTTTTAGGGTATTTTAAAATAATGTTTACTCAAGATATAACATCATCCGCCCGGGAAGCTGTGAGCTAAAACAAATCCCTGGTTCCCTGGGTTACAGGGGCAGGTCTACTAGCCAAAAAGGTTGTTGCTTACTCATGAAGTAGTAGGTTCCGGCCGGCTGGTACTCCGGCACGTTGGGGATGGACTGGAAGGGCTCAAAAAGGATCGTAAAGCGTTTGCGCTGACGTGGACTGGAGCAGTTAAGGACCATGAGCGCAGAGTTCTCTGAGTAGATGTTACAATCCTCGTACTCCCGCCTACTCACCTGCGGGCAATACACCGTGTCTCACAATTAAACGCCTCAATGAATTTCTTAAATGGCTACGAAACGCAATAAGCGTTTTCAATAAAATTTTCATAACATTAACTTGTATCATTGCTTCATAATTCTACCAATTTTGGTTGAATTTCATTGAGCGATTAAAAAGATACAAGTAGTCAGAGTTGACCTACTAAAAACCCATCAACCAAGCTGAGAAACTGCTTAATTGCCGTTAGAACCTCTCGTGCAAGCTAATAATGCTCACGCTGTGGCTCTATCTTTGTGATAACTACAGAATGTGCAAATTTGTCTCACTTTTCGGTTATTCCGTTCTTCAGGTTTTTGATGTTGTTTTTTTCTGACGCGCTTTCATAACAAGCACCATACCGCGCCCTCCGCTTTACCCCATCCTTCTCATCCTCGTGTTTCTATATTCTAGAACACTGTTTTTAAAAATATCTCTAAGTTTTAGAACACTGAAAGCAAGCCAGCCAGCTGCATTTGCTTACCATATAGATGACGTAATGCTCAGCCCGATGTCCATCAACCCTCTGATGCCCCGCCCCCGTGTGATGCTCCTCCCCCTCGCCCCATTGCCCCTCCCCTTCTCCCCAACGGCCTAGCTCCCCCTCGCCTCCATGCCCTTCCCCCCTATGGCCCCCTCCCCCTCGACGGCCATCCCCCTCATCCCCCCGGTGCCCCTCCCCTCCATGGCCCCCCCGATAGCCCTTCCCCTCATGGCCCCCCCGGTTTCCCTCTCCCTCGTGAGTGGGGGGATAGTGGGGGCAGACGAAGTCGATATCGTCGTAGAGCTGGACGTCAATGATGTGGTCGTTCTTGCTCGACTTGAAACTACGCACGGCGACAATTTTTTACAACTAAATATAAGAAGTAGCACATATAAACTTTATATCGTCACAATACTAGCTATCACAAGACTATAAGCTATAAATGATGGTCTATCTATAATCCAAAACAAAAATTGTTCGATAAGTCAACAAATTCATAAAATTTTATCAACTTTAGCATCCAGCTTGAGAATTACATAGAGCGTACAAAACATTACGAGCGGACACGAATTTTATTCAGAGCAATAGCGCAAAAGCCAAAATCATTTAAAAATTAATCATGATCGTTTGTGACACTGCGACTGTCTGAATCTTAAATCGGCCCAGTGCAATAGTTACTTTATAAAAAATTATCTTTTCCAAGGAACTGGCTCAATCCTCATCAATTTATTTCCTGCAAACCGTCTGGCGAGGATTACCGTCACGTTTTCCCCCGTGAATGACACGGATGCGAGGGGCATTACCGCACGGATTCAATTACCATTGACAGCTCGGAACTCAGCGAGAAATAGGGTGAACTTTGTAGATAGCAGGGTGGACCAATCCAGTCCGAAATTTAGAGAGGAGGAACACGGGGAAGAGGGGGCGGGGCAAAGAGGCTTGTTTGCCTTTCGTAGTCCAAGGGGTCGAAACAAATTTTTCGAACTCAACAAACAATCCCACCTGGCCCCCTGGGCTTCGACAACTTGCAAGTCAGCCCTGAAATAGCTTACATACAGCTTTTGCTCTTCTAAAAATATAATAAAATTGAATTCCAATTGTCAGTTTGAAACACTGTATTATATATCAGTATATCAAAGCTGTATTATTTCTTTCTAAATAGATTCATTACACTATCCAATCAGAAACTATGTTATGGATTCAAAATAAACTACGATAGCCTATGTCAATTATAGGCAATTAAAAATGATGCACCATTTCGACCCCCAATTGATAAATTTGGTTCCGCCCCTGGATCCATCCAAAATGTCCCATAGTTGCTGAATAAACTTAACTGAACGCAACCTGTCAGAGCCTCTATAGTTAGTGACCTGAAAGACACGTCCTAGTCTCTCAGGGAGTCTAGACTCTTGAATCAAAGGGAAAGTTTGCCGCTATCCCGTGGCTGGCATTCTTCCTGTATGCATGCTCAATTCCCCGATAGAGTATCTCGTTACTTCACGCAGTCCCTGTGATTCCCGCGAGACAGCGTCAGTGAATCTATCGCAGTGACTTCTTCCAGCCTGCTCTATAGCAAAGAGCGCTTGGACGTGAAACCACGGTTGAAACTATTATAACTATATACCTAGAGACCTGCGATAAATGGGGCAAAATGTCGAAAAATATGAAGCAGGGTTTGAGAAAAAAATGCAGTGTTAGCACGAAAATGTGGAGAATTCGTCCGGGGGGGGGGGGGGGGGGCGGGCGGAAGGCTGGCGGGGGTT
>JAQIWG010001678.1:0-23265 GCA_034695025.1 Chamaedrilus cognettii | reverse complement strand
GTCGCTGTGCTGTGAGTGTGGGCGGATGCCAAGTGTTAGGGGGGGCGTATGGGAGGGGGTAGGCGCCAATAGTTGTAGAATGCTCAGAGCTATTTGAAAATAGCAATTTCGAGAGCGCACAAATAGGTCTATTCCTGTTTTTGTCATACTGCAAAACATTTGATGATTTTTTTAAAACATGCTATTTTTGCGGAGTTTCCTCTTAGAAATTTAGCTGCACTTAATTTTTGCCTTTGAGCACTGACCATTATAAAATTTTATAGCTTATGCAGCATTATTTTCGCGTATAAAGGACCAATTTTTGCGAGTTCTGCCGATTCGCGAAATTCGCCAAAATTAGGCTACATGCACTCGAAAATTTGATGCTTTGCAGTAGTCAAGGATTGGTGTAGGCTACTGGGGTACCAAATATTTAAAATTTTGAAATATTTGGTTTTAATGTCTACCAAATAGTCCACCGGTTCACTAACGTTACTAACTGCCGGTTTCTCGAGCTCGATTTGACGTGCGATTTAACTTTGTAGTCCGATTTAACCAATGAAAATCTATGAGAGAATTGTATGGAATAATTTGATTGATCAATTCGGACCACAAAACTAAATCGCACTTCAAATCGAGGTCGAGCAACCGGCAGTAAGGGATTAGTAAGGGTTGATTCAAATGCTTATGGTGATATCGTATTATTGAAAATCGAACTTTAACTGGGCAGTTTGCTTTAACTTGAACTAAAGAGCATGAAATAACAAAAACACAAATAATTGCAATTCACTGCAACATATTATCACTTATTCACGACCATTCACTCACCTGCGTATACTTTCCCGCAAAGCCGCGTGCCGTTGCACCCTTTACCATGAACCGTGACTGCCTGCCTGTGTCCGACACCGGTCAAGTGCCCTTGTCGATGCCGTTGACACCGGAATTTCTCCATTGTTTTGTCTATTGCTGGCCAATTCACGATGTCCAAGGGCGACCAGGGGCCTTCTCCATCCCGGTAGGACTCGGCGGGCCATGAAAATGTTTCAGCAGAGCCTGAGGGACATATCGTCCGATTATTTCGACACTATTATGGTTGTAAACTTATACTGTACATTCGATTTATGACTCTGCTTCAATATTTAGAATAAGATTCATTGTTCGCGTGTGGGTGCAGGGATGAACGTCAAGTTGTTGTCCACTGCTCGCCGACCGGAGACGCGGCGCGGTTACCGGACGATTATCAAGCAGGCTCGCTCTCGTACTCTCAAGATGACTGTTGTCATAGGCTAGTCTAGTTCGCATTGGTTCTATTTTAATTTGACCTTTCCTCGATGTCAATATGGCAATAGTTATTGGTCTAGATTTTGAATAATATGATAAAAGAGAAAATTGCGAGCTTTATTTTGATTGTGCCTGTCCCAACCTATGATTTAAGTAAATGATGTTTCTTTCCATCCCTGTTTCAAGACGCAATAACATTGATGCGTTTTAAGACGATAGCATGTCATGGGTGTAAATACACATACATGTACATGATGTGGGTCGCACTATTTTCTAGCAAAAAGATTTTCCGAATCTTTGGAATTGTAAAATTTGGTGTGAATGTTAAAATTTGTGATTTTTAAAAGAGAACACAACTCTAACGAACTGGACGTGCAAATAATGAAGGGCATAAAAGCATAAAAAGAAGAGGGCCCTGCCCGTGCGAAGAAGGCACAAAGCCTACATGTGTACTAGTATTGCCAGAGAGAACCACAATATAAATCTACCGATTTATCATCATGCCACTGGAGTATTGGGCTAAATTGTTATTGAAGACGCCGAGCAGTGGACAGTTTGGGCGAAAAAAAGAACGCCGTCTTACAATTGCTAGAACAACAGAGTTAGTAAAAAACGTCGCACCAAAATCATAGGGTAACTTTGTTACATGCTGACCGATTTTCGAACTTCATTGATAACTAGAAAAAGAGGGCTCAATTTCCAAAAAATTACATTACAATAATTGTTTATCAAACATCGTAAACTTTTTGCAGATATTGAGAAAGGTGAAGGGTTAAAATCGTCAATTTTGTCATATCTAGTTAAAACAACACCAAATTTACTTATGTTTTTACACGTTCTAGTTGAAGTTAAATTTCACATCAAGTATAGGGTCATACCAGATGTTTAAAATATTTGTCTTTGATCTGCACACCACCAACAATCCAGCACGAAGATCTTTGTCAGTTGTATATTGTTGAAGAACAAGACTGGGTTGCTGTTGACGCTCAGCAGTGCAGATGATTTTTTAGAGCTCTACTGCCATACCAGTATTGTCAGCGAAGCAATCAGTAAAATTTTATGTCCAATATGCAGCCAGTGGATGTCCACGCATTCAGTCATTGTCAGTGACGCAACCAGTCGTTGTCGGCGACGAAACCCGACAATCTTAACAAGATAATATTGAGCGCAGTTTCATTTGGTATCTTACCTTAGTCTAAAGATTCTGCAGAAACTCAATTATGTGGCCAACCTGTCAATATCCTGTGTAAAAGTCAGGATATATATTGTTTGACAACTTGCTATTTCGTGTATTTTAAACCATAATTTTGCCTTCTTGTATTGCTGCTAAAATTGCTTAGTCTATAAGTTCATTTAATTTGGGTAGACTTTGCATTTTGTAGAATTTGTTCTGTGTGCGTCGTTGTTTGAATTATAAAAAAATCTGCAAAGTTCAGCAACAACCAGTTGCAAATGTTAGTAACGCCACCAATATCGTCCGCGACGCACCCGGCCGTGCTTGTTAATGCCGGCCGTTTGACTGGAGTACTTTTCGAAGTACTGCGGCTAGGCATTTTTGTGACCGCAGTACTTATTAGAGATTTTACGAGAGTCGCCGTACCACTTTAAAGCACGTGGCGGCGCCCCCCTGACTGCATACTATGGCTGGTTTTATGCTCAGTTTCAGTGTTCATCACTTGTTGGACGCCGTACTTCTTCATATCGGCTTGGTGGTGGTTCGATAAGTATGCACTCGCTTTATAGATTGCATTTAGCCCGATAAATATGAATTTGTACAATATTTGTTGTTGATCTGCTATGCAGTTTTGCTTTGTTCGACAAAAATTATGTATTCAATACATTTGTAACTTGCACTGACTTGTGGGCCTAGTAGGCCTAGTTACATTTAGATCTAAGTTGTTGTTTATTGAGTGGTAATTAAAAGCACATGCCTCTTTCATCACGTTCTATTCTACCTTTATTCCAATTTTGACATTCATCTGAATCTTTGGCAATCCTATCGATCACGCCCTAATACGGAAGAAATATCTCATATGAAGCAACCGGTACATGTATCAGTGTTCGAGGCGGGAGGTAGATCTATTCCAGATGAAAGTTAACCAGTAACCATTATAAAAGTAGAAAAAGTAGGATCACGCGTTAGCATGGGAAACTTAACATTTGCGTAGTAGGCTAGCGTCGACGATTTAAATTTAATGTCTCACGCGTCTCAAACGCAGATAGTATGAGACGCTGTGTTTCATTCGAATTTATTGCATGCGTGGCAAAGCGCGGACCGCCGCTAGCGCATGGCATGACGTTTAATAGCTCGAATTGATTATAACAAACATATAGTTCATTATGTCGAGGCATTGCAGTGTAGTATAGTGGTTACGGCCTCGGACAGAGAGTCCAGACGTGGACCTGGGTTCAAGTCCCCGTGCCGCAACTACGAAACCATGCGGTGCAGGGGCCCTTCAGCAAGGCTATTTAACACACAAGTGTCACCAGCTGCTAACTCTGTACCAGATAATTATTTATTTTGTTGGCGCCAGGAAAGGCATCCGGTCGTAAAAACCTAGCTCCAGCGGTTCTCATCAGGGCGCAAACGTCTATACCGGTGTGAAAACATGGACATTGACAAATTACACGACAAAAAAGGCTGTTAGTTTTTGATAGTTCATTGCATGATATTGAGAATTAAACGGATTAATGTCAAAGGAGTTAATTTATAATGTTTCCATTACAGTAAGTCAGCGAAAGATATTCATCCAGTCATTGAGACGGCATTGTTTATATTCGCCGTTTCAAATTCCTGTATGGACCCTATCGTCTACGGTAGGATCTTATATAGTGTTTTGTAATATCTTAATGTTAATTTGTGATGTACTTTATTTAGCTCCGAGCGGATCCGTCTTTTATTTAGTGTGTATAACGTATACCTAACACTTTGTAAAAAGCGAGCATCTGGTCATATCCAGTTGCCTAAAAGCGCACTCGCCTCTGGAATGAAGAAATGACTTTTTTAGACATAGTTAGTTGGAGGGTCGAGAATAAAAAGATGTAAGACGTAGCCTAGCTATTTTGGAAAAAAAGAGAAAAGAAATGTATAGGCCTACGTATGTGAAGATTTTACGAACTAAGAAACAGCAAGGGCGGGCCAGGGCGGAGAAATGGTTAAATGTAGCAGAAATGGAAGGCTCGAAAGCAACGAAAACTGCTAAAAATGGTAATATTGACAAATTTTGAAGTAAGTTTAGTGATATAATGGCTTAGGTGGGAGGGGCGAAAAAGCATGCTTTATTGACATAGTGACATTTGAGAAAAAGTGCCGTTGCTTATCCCACCCCCCACACCCGGTCGTGAGTTCTGCATGGGAAGGATAAAGTCTCCGTGAGTCGTGAATACTCCTTCCTCTGCATGTTAAGCGTAAGCTTGCCTGTACTGGCCCACCCTACTTCCAAGGTTACGAGACGCCATTGCAAGGACGATTTAAACTACTCTGTCCTACATTGTATTGTGCCGTTCTCAAACGTGTCGCGCGTCATAAAACCGAATGGAAGGCGCACAGATTGCTTCACAGGTTCCAAGTCAGTTAGTCAGTGACGTCAATGGTCGCGTCGCGTCGAAAGAGGTCACGATTTCATACCTGAGTTTTTACTCGCGTTTACGTCACGTTCAATTCAAGTTATACACGTCACGTCCCCTTTAATGAAACGGACGTAATGTTGAACGGTCGTCATTTAGTTCAGCAGGCTAACTGAGCGAGGCACGCGAGACGCGCCACGATTACAAATTTCCAATACAATACAAGTGAACTTCGCACCGGACGTGAACTGTTGCGTCCCTTATCGGGGCCCGTCCAAAGTGCACATTTTAAGATATATTACGCGAGAAGCTATGAAGCAAATTTAATTCAGTTGCAGTGAATATGCTGCAGGACCTTAACGTGCAAAAGAATTGCATCGATTTTGCTTAGGTTACCTTTCAGCATGTTTTGTGTAAATATCTAACTTATAGTAGACCAATAATTGCTGAGTAGACTTATGTTGACTAATTCGTGGGCTAATTTCATGATTTTGACAATCGTCTAGGCGACCTAGGTGCGGTAAGCAATATCTAATGTTCACAAATTAAAGCAGTCGTTAATCTATTCTAATAATAGCTTACCTTGATCGCAACCGGTATGACATTGTCGACATATTTGGTGTATTGATTTGGCCAGATAAAATCCTGAGAAATTTATTATTTTAGGCTGGTTCTTCATGCTTTTATTTATTAACGGAATTCTATTTTTTTATATTTCAAATTTTAAGCTGACAATTGCTTTCAGTAGATTATTGCGCTGCCGCTAGTCACCGTGTAATGCCTAATAGACGTCTGTTGTATTGAAGGCATGTTCTCAACCGTGTTCCGACGTGCGATGAGGCGCCGCTGGGAAAGATTGCGACACATCTGGCAACAGTCGCACGGACCATCTACAAACTTCGTCGTCCGCTGAACGAGATTGCCAGATGGACCAGGACCAAGAGTACTACCAACTCATTTCAGTCGAATAAATCTTGATTTGCCGGCATACGACGCGTTTTTCCTAAATATTCCCTGATGTTCTTAGAATCAACGGTTTTGCCGTTTACCGGTGTGCATAAGCCTCATGCAGTCAGGGACGCAGAAAAAAATCGGCAGGGGGCAGATTGGTTAAAAGATAATGTATTGTTGTTCATACGACTCATGGCCGAGGGGGAGGGGAGTTGTATCGGCGTCAGATATATTTTTTTTATCATAGATCATGCCATAAGTATGCCTAGCCCACATGTACAGCTAACTTCACTTTTTCAGCGCCGCTTCGCTCAAGCCCTCGCTCCAACCGCTTTAGTTTATTTTGAGCTGCCTCTCATCCTTTAATCTTCTAGTCCCCTGGACCTCGGGTTAGGCTTCAGTCCCTCAAAGCCCCCGTCTCCACACCCCTAGCCCCAGCTTCTTTATCAAATACGAGTTCGCGCCCTATTTACTGATAGTGATAGGAGGTCAATTTGTGAGCCTGTGGCTATTCACCAACGAGCCAACAACGAGCCCATTGATAATAGCCCCACATCATTTTAGTTTTCTTGAAAAAACAAGGTTACGGTGGGCCTAGTTTTACTTTGAAGCTGAACTTTTTACAATGTACACTTCTTTTCTATCTCTCCCTCTTCATGATCAAAATTTTTACGATACAAAGTTGTGAGAGAGCGTTTGAGATCACTGACGAGGATGAAAATTAATTGTCGAACAATTTTGTACACTATAAAGGATTTATATCTAAAAATATGATTGCGATAATGAGAAACATGACCGTAGTTAACTACTGAAGTCTTAACATATTGATTGTGTCCATTGCTGTGCGTGTAATGTCAGTAGTATATATTATAATATTCTAGAAATCAATTTATCATTGACAATTTTCATACAATTTTAGTCACTGTGAACGGGTATATGTTTACGTCTCAGGGCCCTTGTAGCTTGTATTATAATGCATGTCCATTAAATAATTTTTACAATCTCTTATCACGACTGTACATATTCATTAGTAGCCTAGAGATTCGCTCAAAGAGAGAAATGGTAAATGGAAATAAACTGAAAATAATGTTAAAAATTTGTGAATTGACCAAATGTACGAGTTTGTATATAAAATATATGTCAACATATATATATAAAATGTATGCATATTTATGTTTTTTCCAAGTCGATAGCTGAGTCAAAGTGTCACTTTAAATATAATAAAAGTGCAAGACGCCACATTATTGTTGGCTTTGCAGCATTATAGTGAAGAAATATCATGAAAAAGGTTGAGGAGGAGGCTGGAGTGGAAGCTTTGCTAAGCAACGTTGCAAAGTCGCAGTCTCAAAGTCGCAAACTTGCAGTCGAAAAGGGCATTTTAACTCAAATATCTGACTAGGGGTTTTTAATAATCTACAATACAATAATGGCTTATAATGTAAGTTATAGACAGAAAACACGGTGTAGAATTGACGCTGGTTTATAGCATATACTTTTATAGCGCTGTTATAGCATTCATTTAGGTATAATAGTATTTCTCGAAATTCAAAGCGCTAAAAAGTTCTCTAGCTATATTGGCGTTGGTGCATACAGTAAAATATATCTTTGATAGGCTCGATGTTATGCTTGCTAGGGATAGCCTTATTTAAAATGTGTCCACAGCTTAAAGATGCCTGTCAGTTCGGTTGTCTTATTGTCAAGTAGGCCTACGGTAGCTAAGTTTTATGACAATTGCTTCTTAACACAATGTGTATTTAGAAAAGTGGTTGTATGAGTAGCTGATGTCCTGTGCACGTCGCATACCACGCCCACAACTGTATAACGCAACTGTCAATCATCCGCAACGAGAAAATGTAAAATTTAAACAAAATTAGGGTTATGGTTAGCAACTTTAAGTAAGGGATGGGTTAGGGATAGGTCATGGTTAGGGTTTGGCTAGCCATAGGCAAGGTTGTTAAAGTCACATTCTAAAATGGCTGTGGCACGTGCACAGGGCAGCTCTGCCTGAAGCTATTTGTGTAAATTTCACCTCAAAATCTTGTCCGCTTAGGACATGATTTTGAATTAGAACTAGACTGTTAACTCAAACTAAAAGCTTTACTTGAACTAGAACCTTAACCTCAAAACTGCTGTCGCAATTTTGTGGCCAATATTCTACTGATAGGCCTACAACTGACTTTTCACCATAGCAATAACAAGCGAAGTAGAACTAACACTAATATTTATTGCTAGCCAAGCGTTATGGCACTCCAGCACACCCATCATATCATCATCTTATTCTCTAGCCTATGGCTTGAATATATCAATAATTTCTAGTTGATAAAAGCAAGAGGAATTAATTAGCAACACCTTTCGTCGTTCCCTAATAAGCACTAGTAAACGTGCGAACCTCTCGCAGATGACTATCGAAATACTAATATCATAACTTCTTGTGAAGTACTACAAAAAGCTCTGCTTTTACAGCGAAATTAGGCTATTACTGTTTAGGCCCACATGCACGGTAATTGATATCCTAGAGTGATTGGAAACTAAGATTCCGTGTGAACTATTCAAATATTGAGTATAAAACTGTTCACAGATTTAAACTTCGGCAACGAGTATATGCCGTTCGTTCGTATTAAGATAAAGACTGGACAATTATCTGTAGACCAATTGTTTATAATCCACATCGGACGTCAACTTTTGACAAAGAACTTGCTATAAATTATATGCGATAAGTCAAATTTAATATACAATAGGTTATACAGGTAAACAAAATCTATCACACAGAAGTGCGATACAGGTAAACAAAATAGATCAAAGATTAATTGTTGCTGGTAAAAGCCATTTACGTAACCGGTTTTTGGAGCCTTCGCTGGACAGAAAACACCGTTACAAGTGTCACAGTTGCGTTCTAATGATGCGTGATACTGGGTACGTATGCAAACATACTTTATATACTTTATCTAATACGCTGAATTTTACAGTAATGTGAATGTTTGTAGTTATTCTGTTAATGTCCATATTTTCACGTGGGTTAGACGTTTGAGCCCTGATGAGGACTGCAGGAGCTGGGTTTTTATGGCTGGATAACCTTCATGACGCCAACCAAATAAATAATTATCTGGCACGGCACGGGGTCAGCAGAGAGCGGCACTTGTGTGTGCTGAAAGGCCTGTAATGCATCGTTTCATAGTTTCCAGCGCGGGGACTTGAACCCAGTGCTAGACTCTAGTGCTAGCGTCCGACACCTTAAGCACTACACTACAGGGTCTCACTGTAACACCTCACCAAGAATTGAAAATTTATTAATCATATTCAGAGTCAAGTATCTTTGGTTACAAGATCTCAACAATGCATTAAATGCGCATAATTTTTTTACACTAATCTATATTTTAAATAAACACGCTTGATTTTAATGGATCCTGTTGTGAACGATTTTGTTACTCAACAGTGCATACAGAGCAATGATACTTGGCATACCATTTCGACTGCTAGCAAAATCAAAATCAAACCATGAAATTAAAAAGCTAAAAAAGATATCTCTGAAAAAGTGCCTGTAGATAAACTCTCTAAACTTCTGGAACTGAAGAAGTTGTACTTCTCGTTCATGCCCTTACCATAAGCGGGATAACAAAACTGAAATTCACATAAATTTATGCAAACGCCAGTAGAAGATTTCTAGTAGCTTCTATACACCTTTCTACAATTGCCACAGTTTATCAATTCAGCTAATTGAATCACTGCAGTCAGAAAGAACTAGCTGAACTCTGTCATCCACAATTGCCTCGAGCACTAGAATCTGGCAAATTAGAGGACAGAAAATGGAGGTGCCAATTAACGAGACTAATTAAAGGATTCGCTTGTCCATCAAAGCAGTCATGTAGAACAATGATTGTATGATAATATATGTCTTTCATTTCCTTTCGTTATGCTAGCAATTCAGATGTCAATACTGTGTGAAAATCACTGACAACAATGCTTAAAAGAATTTTCTTGCAAAAAACAATATCAGTAGGTCAATAACCATTTGACGACAGATGCTGGTGCCAAGATGTGTCAATGACCATTAAATTATTCACACGCAACAAAGACAATCAGGCTCAGAATTGAGCAGAAAATACAGCTATTTGTTTTAGAAACAGGACACAACTTAGAATCATAACGTACAACAAATCTAAATCTATTCATGCCAGCCAAAGCGGTAAAAACAATCATAGACTAGTAAGAATAATGGGACACAGTAACGCATTGTATAAATATAAATATACATCGGCATACTAATGGTGCACCAAAAATGGAACTAAATAAAATAATGCAAGTTCAACAGACGTAGAAATTTAACATCAAACATGTAAACAGAAGCCTAGGCCTATTCAGTTACATGCATAACATAAAATAAAATTGTATAAAATTGTGGAGTACATAAGTTAATGACGAATGTGACCAGTGTAACCAAAACAAGAACAAAATAATAATTTCAACTAATCTGACCAACAAGCGATTTTTTAGATGTTCACAAGAGTCATATTGACTACATAATCGGCGACAAATAAATAGTACATTTTACAACACGAGGACAACATTATTATGATACGAGGAATAAAACAAATCTCTGAAAGGTACCGGCACAGTCATATACTACACAGATGACATTAATCTACAACCTGTTGAACCAAACTTGCAACCAATTGACAACCGCAATGATATTTTTTTTAAAGCCGCATGATATTCAAGCAATGCGTGAGAACTGTGCTATAAACTGTCAATTGAACACTGATTTTCTGCACAAGAAAAATGCCTAAATTGATATAAACATCCAATAACTATGCAATATATATATATACACATTATATTATAATTAAGCATCAATTCTACAGGTAATTGCTATATCCATGGCTTATCTTTATCTTCTAAACGATACAACATGATTAGCTGCTAGCAATGTGGGTAGAGTAGGAAGTGACGTAACAGACTTGTCCATTGTAAGCAAAACAGGTGCCATTTTGAACCTGAGAAGTGGCTCTTAAGGTAACTTCCCAGTGCAGACTGAGGTTAAAGGAGCAGCCCAGAGCTCCCCGGGCAAGTCATAAAAATTCTCAACTTTAAAATGTCTTCAGCATCAACTGTTGTCATGACATTTAACGGTCTCTAACAGCGCGTGCTGTCATCTAGCGAATTAAATATTGCCTAAACGTTCACGACAGCGTAACTGTCTAAACTCCACTGTGATCTAGCGGGTTCAAAATGGTCGCATAGATAACCGAAAGTGGGCGTGGCCTTCGTATCCCCCTATGTCAACAATCTCTGTTCGCTAGTAATACAAAAAGAATGGCTACAATCTATAGATGTCATGAGTTGCATAATTCTTTGACTTCTACTATCTGTGGTATTGGAAACCTTGCCGTTCAGGTTCTTTCCTCAACCACTGCCACTGTACAGCGCAGCTAATCTCACACTGACTGATCCTAAACAAAAAGCTAACATGCAAAAATTAAGCTACAAGCCTAGCTGTAGATTTTTTTTTCACCCCTACAGCTGTCAGGGTTTCTAGTTGAACCATATATATAGCATTGAGCAGCGTTATTTATAGCATTCTTGAAGAAAATAAAACATTTTTTATCCAAAGTTCTTGGCACTTCAATTACCGACCCAAAATCTTCAATTTAGTCATTACTGACATTGTGTACCTTCCCCTCAATTGAAAATCAATGAAGTTTTTTTGCTAGATGTGCCCTTACGGAGCCCTAGATGTGCCCCTCTGACACACCCCACATTTTTGCCTGTCATGAAGCGCTAGCTGTGCCCTTACGGAGCCCCATTAGTGCTCCTGGTCCTGCCCAGTGTGGGGTAGAAGATGTAGACGGGCTGGAACGATATGTCGGCTGAATCCAATCCATCGATCAGGGCGCCTGGATCAAGCTCAAACTCAGCTTCACTGTAAGCAGGATCCATCGCTGAAAAAAAATTCAAAGACATAATTAACCGGTTAATAACATAAACAATAACAAAAACATCATCAAGTTAATTTACATTCATTACTGACAACACATTTTCAAGTATGCATACAACATTTTAAAATCAATACAACAGTTCTATAAAAAACATTAAAAGTCATAAAAAACAGGACAAAAAGTGCCACACACCTGCCCTCCCCTCCACACTCCACAGTCTCAGCAGGCTGGCACTCGACGGTGCCGTTGGCGCACATGCCGACTCTTCCATCTCAAACCACCCCCCGTGCATCGGTGCAAATGGCGGCGGTCGCTCCTCAAACACCACCCCCGGACTAAGCCCCCCCTTGCACTCCTAACCCTCACAGACCGACCCCCTCCCCGTGCTGACCCCCCCCACAGACTCCCCCCGCTCCAGGGTAGCCAGCGACGGAGCCGACGGATCCGGTGCGCCAGAAGCGTCCCCCGCAGCGACGGCAAGGATCCGAGTCAGCGACGCTGGGGAGCCGACGAGGAGCTCTGGGTCGTCTCCGCCCGAGAGCTGGCTGGCGTAGGGGCGTGACATGGTGGCGTAGGAGCGCAGCATGTCGCCGCCGGCGAGAACCGTGCCGATGTAGATCTCTTTGATGTGGACGATGGGCGCATGGGGGCCGTCAAGCGTCGCGCGAAACTGAACAACAGCCGTGTTAGCTTAGGCGTCGATACTGGAGGAGTTCAGGGGATTTCCGCCCATCAGTATTTCGAGAGACTACTTAGACCCCCCTAGATCTCAAGACTTTAGCTACAACTTACAAGCATCGCACATTGTATACAGTGTCATTCACGTATGGATTTCCCAATATTATTTCATGCTTATCTTTGATTGTCTAATTCATTCTGACCCTCTCAACGTTGAGAACAGATATGTGCCGATGAGCTGCAGGAGAAGGATTGAATTTAATTTTCGGTCCAAAGAAACACTCACTAACCAAATGGTGACCAATGAAGTTTGCAAATAAAAACAATGTTGCAATTTTTAAATTACAAACAAAACTTAACTTGCGGCACCGCCCTGGTACTTCCACAAAAATTAGTAACGGGTTCTCTTCTTTTGTTACAATCTACTTCTTTCTTCTTCCAAACCTATCTTTTAATCGCCTCCAAGGTGACAGTGGATGAACTGCCAGTAGCGTGAACTGCTAGAATAGTTAGGAGTGATGATATATGAAGCATTTTCGTCGAGTGGTCTACGTCGCGGAGCTTGGATTACGATTTCAACAGCCCATCGGTTCGCATCCCAGCCGTGGCAAAGATATCGAGTCAATACGTGCACTCTTGGCAAGGGTGGTTTAAATTCGTCAGCCCTGCAAATAATCAATCATCCATTAGGGTGGAGTGCAGTAGTGAAGTTGAAGTGACTGTAGTGACCTTGTGATGCCTTGGGTCATCTTACGATGCTATATAAGTTATCCACCATTGATTGATTGATTGATCGATTGATTGGCGAATCAACAAACAGCAGCCCACCTCCAGTTCATAGGTGATGTCGATGACCTTACAGCGCCCCAGTCCAGTAGGAGGGAGAGGAGGAATGGAGAGGGCGTCGTTCCACAGCGTCACCTCATCCACCGGCGTCGCAGGCTTCTCCACTTCCACGAGCTTCCGCCTCTCTTTTCTCCATCTCCTTCCAGACTTGTATGCCACCACCTATATCATCATCATTGGAATTAACAATGACAAGATTTAATACTGAACGATGGTGATCAATCGAATAAATCAAATAATGATAATAATAATAATCAATTATCGGTAATTACGTTACTGGCAACTTCATTACCGGTGTCCTTTGAGGACATCGCGTGTGTCCTTTAAAGGAATCCTTTGTATTTTGGGAAGTTTAAGGACCGTATGTGGTAACAAAGATTGCTACAGTCCGAGTAGGTGTGGAGAGACACGCACAGAATCGATCCCCTTTAGTCGCCTTTTATGACTATCCTATTATGAGGAGCTCTGGGCTGTAAGTCTATTCCTTGTTCCCCGACTTGCTGCGGTATCCTGACACAAAAGTAAAGCGTCAAAACTCGCCCACACCAGCAGCATCACTAACCATGAAGAGGGCAACTGATGAGCCAACGACGGCCTGCTTGCTGTCGTTCTGCACCGACCCGCTGATCCAGATGTCCTCCCCCGCCACAAACCCCGACCGGTCGATGACCCAGTCTATTGTCACCGACCCCTCCATGCAGCAGCGACCGAGCTCCTTGTACTTGCAGATCTCTATCTTGTCCTGACCGCACAACAAGCTCCTTGCACTCACTAATAATATACAGCTGTTTAATATCCATGAGACTTCAACTTCAACTTCTCTACCGCACTCTATCCCAATGGATGAGTATTTGCAAGATTTAATTTTAACCACCTTTGCCAAGGGTGCACAAAGTGACTCGAAATCTTTGCTCAGCCGAAATTCAAAACGACAGTGTCGAACCCGTAATCCGATCTCCATGAATTAGACCACTCGGCCACAACGCTTCATCTGAAACGGGCTCGCCTGAGATGGGTGTCGGGTGAGTGGCGTGTTTCAAGGTCATTAATAATCTGAGACGGGTGGTATGTCACAGGAGCAAATTAAACTAGACGGCGACGGTAAATTATCAACATCTTGAAGTCAAAATTGATATTGCATTATTGCCCATCTGTAACATCCATTTGACTACAGAACAAGTCTAAATCATGCAACCACTAGAAAAACTGCATCTAGAATACCTCCCCTCCCACAATTAAGACCAGATAAACAGCAGCTCAACACAACATAGCCGGTCGTACAAAAACGTTATCACATTTAATATCAAACTTATTATCACAACTTAGCACTTTTATGAATAATTAATTTCTTTATAGCTCAAAAGAACGTATTTCTTAGAATTCGGGTGAGTGGAAAATCTTCAGCATTTGTTTCGTGAACAATAATTGATGCAAAGTTACGGATAAAGTCTATTAATAACGTTAGAACGGAATGGAATCATTCTAAAACTTGTATCATCCTTCATCATTACGTGATTACATGAAATTGATACAATCCATAATCCATATGCACAGTCTTCTCCTTTCACAGTGTAAGCAGATCGATAGCAAATGTTCATCAAACCCACCATAGCTTCAGAAATAAAGCCGAGGTCGAGGCCACTAAGAACTGTGAACGTTCTCATACAGACGACGTTTGGCTTGAACGCTGGCCGCTCGACGACCCCACGCGCCGTGTAGCGGATCTGTCCGTACTCTCCCTCGAAGGAGGATGGGAGCTCAGAGGGGAGCTTGATGGAGAATGTGAAGCGGTGCTCGCCAGCTGGCAGCACGGGGCCTTTGCCAAGGAATGAACCCCCTGCACAGAGAGACTCTGAATGGACAATTTCTGTCTATTTATGCCAGCACCTCAGCCAGCAGTTTAGTAGCATTATGATTGCGGCGAAATAAAAATACAGGATATGTCATGTTCAATACAAATTTAATCAATTATCTTACAATAGGGCCTACATTGCAACTTTAAGTAATACATTGCTACTGTTTTTACAATGCAGCAAATAAAGAGCGCAAGCAAAACGAATATGGTACGGAAGCGAGAACAATATATAACCAAATTACGGAATCGGACTACCAGTGACTATACAATTAACGAAGATTGGATGAAGCTTGCATTAAATTGTCAATAAAGTTTTATGTGTTTAATTACATGCACCAATTAAAGCAAATATGCAACTTTATGCATCAATTCAACTCAAACTTGTATCAAAAGAATAAACCTAAAAAGATTAATTTTTATTTTCATTACTATAGAAAATGTGCTCCAGTCGATACCAAAGGCTAGCAATCAATGCTACAAATGAAAAAGAGCTCAAAATGAAAGCATTTAAATACTAAGCCACAAATTGACAATGGAACTCAGAAAAATTCAAAACATCTTGATGTCTACCATTTTCATGAAGAACCACTCTTTCTCTACCTTTTTCATGAAAAACGACTTTATCCGAGTACTGCACTTTTGAAACATCGCCCTTAGGTTCATTCAGAGCCGGACCAGTAAGCTCCTTGTCCGCGAAATATAACCGTGTCCAGAAGACAACCGCAATGCCGCGCAGTTCTATGTAAATTGCTGCAAATTACATGCAAACGAAATACATAAATCATCTTAAAACCGATCAAGACAAAATTTAAATTCAAACAAATAATTATTCAATATTATCGATTCTGATTTTACGGTGTGCCACTTTTGCAAAGAACTATGATACAACGTACAGAGTATAGACTACAAAGCACTTCAAACAGGAATAAAACTTACGACTATGAAGTTCAAAAATTAATGTCTACATTTCAGTATCTAGAAATTCATGCACATTATAGGGCCGGTTTGCTGTATTGTTAAAAATCGAATACGGTATAAATTTTAATAAATTTTATGATTCATGATGCAGGCCTTATACCGGCCTTGTACATGCTTCAAGGCTAACGAAAAAGCAATAAAATAATCCTATATGGTACAACTATACAACAATATATTAACTTATGCATGACACTAACAACATAATTACCTTTATATTTGAGGTCATCAGTAGTGACAAGCTCCACATGTCCGGTAACATAGTCTCCCTCGTTGTATGCTGTTGGCGAGTTGTCAAAATCCACTTCAAATTTTTCTATCAAACCCATTGCAGCTGCTCCGTTGCTGTTCACGCTACATCTTGCTCACGCTACATAGCAAGTCTTCTATAATAAGATAAATAGGCAGTAGACACCTACAAGTAGAATGCACGCAGCATCCAGCGTTCTGACTGACTAGACCACTACACCATCCTATAGGATACAATAGCAGCACAGGTCACATCATGTCTAAACTCACTTTAATCCTGTATATAAGACTGCGCAACAAGGTGAGTATCTTAATAAAATAGATCACCAAACTCTCAACCGACATGTCAACATTAGATCTTGTTTTGTTTTTGTTTTTGTTTTCTGTAGTTTAGGGACCGTGTGTAGCACACAAGGGCTACGTGCAGTCCGGTTCTGTGCAAGAGAGCCGGCACAGAACCGCTCTCCCTTTTTCTTCAGGCTCCTTTTACGGCAAGCCTGGGGAGCTATGGGCTGCAGGCCAATTCTTTGTTCCCCGGCCTGCAGGGGTAAACATTAAATCTTGATCTCCACGTTTAATAAATGCAATGATACCTAAATGACAGAATGAGGAGTCAATTTACACTGACAGGTTCCCACTCATTTAGAGATTTAAAATTCCCTGAATTTTCCACGTTGGAATATTACAATTCAGTCCACCGATTACACGCATCATCAACATTTATTAAACGTGGATGTAAGCATTAATGTGTAGTTATGGCCTGCACAAATAATTTGAACGCTCAGACTAGCTGAAAGATTCAACAGATATCTTAAAATCCTATTGTTTGCGATACACATCATCATTTCATCATCACGCCTTTGTTGTGTCTATTAGTTTAACGAAGAACAGGATTGTTTTGTTCACAACAAGATATTAAGCGTCAATTAAGCAGTCAAATTAAATAGTAGTATAGACGTTAAAAATTCCCCGACCAATCTCAAAATTTCCTGACTTTTCAAGGTTTTCCAGATGAGTGGGAACCCTGACTGAACATTATTAAAACCAGCTGTAGCTTAAGTGCCACGCCCTCTACAAAGTAAATTCACGTGCAATAGCACGTACTCGTGCAAGAATCTTATTTGCTAAAATTTGGATCTTCGCGTAAGTCAATCATGTCGCCTATTTGTCCGTATGGCAAACATTCTGCAACTGTACTGCAGAGAAAAGGACAAAAAGAAATAATTAGATGAAATCTACTCACTTTTTCTTCGATACAGAACATAAACAACAAAAATGGCGATTTGCAAATGCGTCGAGCAGTCGGAAAACATTTAAGCTAAATCTAGTTTTAAATTATTTTGTGGTAGTCTTTAGTTAGTTACTTAAAATTATACAAATTTGAGAAGATAAAGGACAAAACGACATTGAAATATTAGCTGCTTTATATTTTGAAGAGCAAGCTTTTACAATGGGCTAAATGCAAAATTTAAGAGCGCTAAATTGAATATAAAATATAGGTTATTATAGGATTTCTGGCAACTTTATTGCAAGTGGATATTCCACCGATGACCTTCTGAATCATTTGAAATAATTACTATTCAACCGATAAGATATATAATAACGAAGTCAATGTGATAACATTCACACTTCGTAAAACACAAGACAAATCTAAATTACTCGAAAACTTCAGGCTTTGATCTACTTTAAGATTCAATAGCTATCCTATTTGAAAAATTGCAATCTAAAAATAATCAGTATCGCAATTGGGTTAGATGCCTTTAGATTACAAAAAGGAGAAAAACCAGCTGAGAAAATGTAACTAGCACATACAGGGTGGGCCAAAAAAAGAATTTCTGTCGATTAGTTCCAAAGTTATGAGCTTTGAAATTCAGTACACCGCCGCGTGTGCGTAAAGATTATAGGCCTAGTGTTGCTGTATAGCGGACTGCAATTCGCTGATGCTTGTTACACAATGATTTTGGCTAAGTAGCAATTCTGATTCTAGCTGCATGGATGAAAATGATTGCTGAGTTGACCACTTCTGACTTAAGACACATTGTGCAAATTGAAAATCGTCCCTTTTAACCATACAGAACCAACAAAAGTGTCAACAGAAGTCACAAATTCAGTATAAAGGTGCACGGACAGGTCAACATCATTAGCTCATAACTCTGGAACTATTGCACAGATTGACGCTAAATTTGACAAAACCTTTACCAATTGATGGTTGTTTAGGTGTCCAAAATTTAGTCATCACGGAAAAAAAATTGTTCTACAAATCTATAGCAAAGCCTAATTGTTGCATTTTTGCAGCAAAATATCATACGTCAATTTCAAAAGCTCAAAACTTTGAAACTATTCAACAGAACTTCATAAAACTTAACAGAAATGTTGATAATGGATGGCAGTTTATCTGTAAAAATTTCATTATCGTATTAATTGCTTAAAATTCAACTTGGAAGCATAGCCGCCTGGAATTCTACATAGTTATAAAGTAATCAATATGAAAAACAAAATATAAACTTTAAACAAAAAACAACTGGATGCTATGAACACACATGGTTCACAATACATTAATATATTTTATATTAGCAACTGAATTAAAAAATAGTACGTTAAAGGTATATAAAAATGATAGCAGCAATACAGTGTAGTAGAAATATAGCAAAAGTTGCACACAATGTTATGTATAGTATCGTTACGACCCGGTGTCGAAACCATCAATACACAGCCTGTGTCAAGACAATCAAGATATGACCTAGCGCCAACTTCACTTCAACTTTTTTACTACACTCCACCCTATCGGATGATTATTTGCAGAGCTGCCAAAATAACTTTTGCCAAGGGTGCACGAAGTAACTCAAAATCCTTTGTCGCGGCCGGAGTTCGAACCGACTCTGCTACACTCGCAATCCGAAGTCCGCGACTTAGACCACTTGGACACAACGCTTTGCCAAGACAATCAACATATGGCCCAGTATCAAGACTTGTAATCAATATACGGCCTTGTTTCAGGACAATCAACATATGGCGTGGTGTCATGAAAATCAATATACAGCCCGGTGTCAAGACAATCAATATAGGTCTACATCCTGATACCAGAACAATCAACACACGATCTGCCACATTCCACATTTGATAAACCAGAAGTGCTACTGTCCTCCACCCGGCTGTGTCCAAAAATCGCTGATTCCATGAGGTGCGCTGCGCTGACTCGCGCGACCGTGCTTGAGTGACTGATGCTGCAGCAGGTTTTTCCGCTCGTAGTAAGCCAGGTTGCAGCCGGCATAATCGCACACAAACTGCTTTGCAGCCGACTCGACGGGCCGGCGCGCCGGAAGATGCCACGAAGAGCGCGACACATGGTGAAATGTCTTCAGCGGCCGGTAGGGTCTCGATGTCGCCGAGTGGTAAAACTTCTGAAACGTGAAAGTGATGGTAGATTTAACGGTTTTTGGGAGCTGTATGTTACTTAACAAATAGACTATTACAGTCTGGTTCTATGCAGAGCGCCATGCACAGATCGCTCCCCGATCTTTATTTGCCTATCACAACTCGCCTAGGGTGCTCTGGGCTGCAAGTCAATTCTTTGTTCTCCGGCTTCCAAAGGATTGCAGATTTCACAATGCAGGCATAGATTTAGCAAGAATTGTTTCAGTATTAGCTAAACTTCAACAACAGTCCAACAAATAGGTCGACTAGCGGAATATTGTGTTGTAAAAGAAATCGCTCGACTGAAACGTATAAACTTCTAGTCTACGAGTCCATGACTTCGGAAATACTCTATGTAACTCCCATCCAAGGTTTTGTTTTTTGTAGTTTAGTGTGTGATTTTAGTGTGTAACACAGACTATATATAGTCCGATTGTGTGCCAGAGTGCTGGCATCGCTCCCCCTTCTTTAATCGCCTTTTACGACTCGCCCGGGGAGCTCTGGGCTGCAAGCCAATTCTCTGATTCATCTAATTCTTTGTTCCCATGCACGGAGCAATTCAGTTGTCACAACAATTTAAGAAGCAGAGTTCATAGCACAACTAAGATAAGAACATAGTCAGAATTTTTGATTCAGAAGGTTTAAGCCACAGGGTCATCATTTGAAATTATTTAATTATTTAAATTCTGGAATTAACATCGATAAAAACTATTGCTAAACAGCATTGCAAGATTGACAGTTGGCACACAATCAAAGCTGAAACATCTAAATATTTAATATAAATTTGGTACTTGTCCTAGACTTATAGTAAATGCACTGCGCAAGCTACAAACCTGGCGCTGTTTTATAACTCCATCTGCAACTTCTGACAACCGCCGCTCACAAAAATTGTTCCCCGGCCGCAACAAATCACAATCCCAGCCAGATTCAACAAGGTTCAAATTCACCTGCCCCTGAAACGCATTTGTCTGATGCTGTACACCCATTTCTTCCCGCTTGAAATCCTCCGAGCGATAGCGCGTGTCCTCAATGTCAACGATTTCATGTTTTTTGATTGATGCACAGGGATCATCATCCCCCAATGATTTAGTAGCTCTTTCCCCACCTACCTTATTTTGCAAACCAGAATCAGTCGAAAGCGACGCCGAATCTGAAACATCTATCGGCAAGCTATCGCAGGTCGACAACTGATGCGATTGGCCAACGGCATGGGACCTGGACAAATTTGCGAACGTTCTTCTGCTCTCAACGCTTCTTTTAGATGAAAACTGCAAAGCTTTTAAACTAGATCGTTCCAACCGCAAAGTCGGTTGCTCTACAAGTCTACAACTCAAATCAATATCATCATCTTCCGGTTCAGGTTTTACATCGTGCACAATAGAAACTTCACTGATTGAATTTTTTCCGAATGATGCATTAAGATTTGTTTCGATATGGCCCAAAACCATCTGATGAGATGGTGCTTCATCATCCATGCATTCGGAAGAAGCAAGAACTTCATGTGTCGACGACAAACTGCCAGACTTTCTCCGCTCTCGGGGCATCGAGGATTCCGCTTGAATCTTTGGCTGGACTGATGATGCGCCAACCGGAGCTGGTGGCCCCGAGAGGGTTTCGTTGATTTGCACGATGAAGACTTGGTCATCATCGAGGGTTATGCCGAGAAGGCCCTGGATGCGGAGTTTTCTTCTGAAGGTCAGACCGTTGGTGCAGAGCAGTGTGATGGTGTCTGTGAGCAAGGCACGCACTCGTTCCTGGTCCTTCGTCATTCCCTTAGCCAATCGTCACTACGTCACTGCGCCTACAATAACAAACCATATTAACATATGTTAATCAGTAAAATCAAAAACAAAGCTTCGATTGGCTTATATTACTTGATGCAGAGACGCATTTAAAACATTAATTTAACTACTCGACGCTAGCAATTGTAACAGAAATGCATCGGCGAAATTAGCATGAAGTTAAGTCAAATACGAAAACCTAAAAAGACACCAGGGTGCACTATACTATAACACCTATTTGAATCACGCTAAATTCTACAGGTTCTAGTATATCAAAAGAGTACAATACATACAAGGTACATGTAGCCTACGCCTGTCAATCGTTGCTTCTTTTTTTACAATGCACCGTACCTTGTTAATACCACTGTCGATTTAAATAATGACAAAGTCAAGAAGCAAAACAATATACGGTAGGTATTATTGTAGTAAATTTGTAGCTTAAATCGGTATTGAGTTAATTCTATAAAATTATCTTATTAATACCATTTGAATACAATATTTAGTTAAATTAAAACATTAATTACGCCAAAATTCTTATTACACATTTTCAACACAATATGTACATGCAGCACCCGTATAGAATCAAAATGTTAAAACTTCAAGCAAACTACGCATAATTTCAATTACAACATGGCATAATTTTCTTCCATCCGTAATTAATATTGACCTATTACACTGACTAATGCTGACCAATATTTTATTATTATAAACAGTAAGCGCGTAAACTTTTTATTTAGGCCTAAGGCTGCAAGCCCCGTTAACGTGATGTTAAGGAAATGTTTACAACTAAGGAATTAGGTTTGAGTCACAGATCAGGACAATAAGAATGATCCCAAATCAACCAAATTAAATTTGAATGAATTTAATTATTCTATTATTTTTAAAATTCAATTTAATTATATAAGTGTGACCATATCAAAATTCTGTCAAAAGTTGACGTCTAAGAGTGGATTCTATAGTCGTTCCTTTGTTCCCGTCCTTACCTTTACCTTAGCTTAGGAGACAATTTAACAGCAGCCCATAACCGCCATTCAAAATGGCTTTTTGTTTAGGCGTAGAGATACGTCTATAGAATCCACCCTAAAAGTTTACCTTATAAACGCAATTTTTCACCTTTGTTGACATAAAACTTCATTCCACGGGCGGCAAAAGTAGGAAACCGTAGCTAGATGGCGGCTTTACGCTATTGCGCGGTCTAGAGGGTAAGGCGGGGTGGGCTAGACTGTGGCTAGACCATTTATACCTGCGCCTTTTCCGCTGCGCCAACCTGCGCTTGTCCCCGGGCGCAAGAAATTCTCGCCACGCCACTGAGCCTACATTTTTATATTTGCTACAAAATGTAGGCTGTTGCCATAAGTGTTGTTTCATGACAAACCTGCATACTCCCGTCCCAATTTCCCAGTAGAGTAACTTGTTTTTGCTATTGTTGTAGCCACTTGCGGGGAAACGGTGCTGCATGCCCCATTGCACCAGCTGATAGTCGCTGGTGGTAGTTCCCCAGTAGACTGGTAGGCATCGTAGGAACACTTGTGGCTGGCGAATGTAAACCACCCTTGCCAAAAAGTGCATGAAGTGACTCAATTATCTTCGATTGATTAGGGCGGAGAGTGGAGAGCGGAGAGCTGCTCTACGTTTTCCACTCTCCGCTCTCTGCCCTCCGCTCTCCGCTCTCCGCTCTCCGCTCTCCGCTCTCCGCTCTCCGCTCTCCGCTCTCCGCTCTCCGCTCTCCGCTCTCCGCTCTCCGCTCTCCGCTCTC
>JAQIWG010001677.1:0-23272 GCA_034695025.1 Chamaedrilus cognettii | reverse complement strand
CTCAGACTCAGCGAGCTACAGCCAGCCTACCGATATTCACAGTCAAGCTAAATCAACAACAGATGTCGTTAATGGCAGACTCTGGAGCGAGCGTGAATATATTGGACACCCGCGATTATAATAAATTGGAGCCGAGGCCAGAGCTGAAACAAACCACAATGAAAATATTACCATATAATGGTACATCGCTGCCTATTATTGGTACTTTCAATGGGAAGATCGAGTCGTCTAAGAAATCAACTCAAGCAGATTTCTATGTCATCCGTGCAAACAGTGGATCACTATTGAGTTGGCAGACTTTAACAGAACTTCAACTGATAGACGTCGTGCGAGAAATCAAATCAGAAACACAGAATGTGTCGCAGAAACTCGTTGAAGAATATTCAGATCTTTTCAATGGTCTTGGAAAGCTGAAAAACGTAAAGATTCAATTACACATTGATAAAGCAATTGCTCCAATTGCGCAACCATACAGGCGTATACCGTTTCACATCTGAAAACAAGTGGAAGAACAACTTAGAGCCGATGTGGAGAGAGGTGTTATTGAGAAAGTATACGGAGCTACACTCTGGGTTTCACCGATAGTAGTGGTTCCTAAACCGAAGGCACCAGGCGAAATAATAATTTGCGTTGATATGCGTCGCGCGAAAACTGCAGTATTCGCGCATGTCGTGCATGATTTAAATGGCGCAGCTGTTTACTCCAAGCTGGATTTAAACCAAGGCTATAATCAACTTGAACTCGAGCCGGAGTCGCGTTACATTACAATCTTCTCGTCGCAAATCGGACTTTGGAGATATAAACGTTCAAACTTCGGAATATCATCCGCAGCTGAAGTGTTTCAAAACGCAATCAGAGAAACACTGAGTGGATTGAGAGGAGTTTAGAACATCAGTGATGACGTATTAATTAGTGGAAAAACACAAGCCGAGCATGACAAAAACCTCGAAGCTTGTTTTCAAAGATTGCGAGAACATGGGCTAACACTGAATCGAGAAAAATGCGTATTCAACGAAGATAATCTGAATTTCTCTGGTTATACATTCTCGAAGTTTGGTCTATCGGCAGATCCGAAGAAGATAGCTGATGTTGTCAGTATGCCGAAGCCTATGAACGCCGGTGAGGTTCGCAGCCTACTAGGCATGGCTAATTTCTGTGCACGCTTTATCCCAAACTACGCTACAATGACCGAGCCGTTAAGAGCGTTAACACACAAGAAAGCAGAAAGGAAGTGGACGGAGAAACAAGACGAATCACTACAGAATATTCGTGAAGCGTTCATCAATGCTCCAACGCTAGTATACTTCAATGAACTGCATGCTACTAAACTGTTTGTAGACGCCAGTCCAGTCGGACTAGGTGCAATACTTACACAGAAATCAGAGAACGGTGAGAGACACACGATAGCCTATGGAAGCAGAGCTTTGACCGCAGTGGAGTCAAGGTATTCACAGAGTGAACGTGAAGCTCTAGCAGTCGTTTGGGCGTGTGAACACTTTCACATCTACATATAAGGCAAACCGGTGGTCGTGTACACTGATCATAAGGCACTGGAGAGTATCTACGGCAATCCAAGTTCAAAACCACCTGCACGCATTGAACGTTGGACGCTGAGACTACAGCCGTATAGTGCTACAGTCGTTTATCGTTCAGGTAACGATAATCCAGCAGATATTCTGTCGAGACATCCTACGCATGGTCCTGCAATGTCGAGAGAAGAGAAAATTGCGGAGGAATACGTCAACTATATGTCAAACCACTGCACACCGAAGGCTCTGACACTAGACGAGGTCAAAACAGCACTTCAAAGAGATCCTACACTGAGAGCAGTTATCGCATCTGTGCAGTCTGGTAAATGGTATGACAAACACGAGACACATGCAAACATAAACAAACAAGCATATGAGGCTTATGCTAAGATTTGCAGTGAACTCACAGTGAACTCAGATGGTGACGTCAAACTGAGACAAAACAGACTCATAATTCCTGAATCACTACAACAGCGAGTCGTACAGCTTGCGCACGAAGGACATCAAGGTCTCTCTAAGACGGAAGCCTGGATCGGAGAAAAAGTTTGGCTTCCAGGAAGAGATAAGATGGTCGAGGATAAGATAAAATCGTGTCACACATGTCAAGTTGCAACACCTCTTAACAGCAGAGAACCACTGCGCATGTCCGACTTACCGTCAGCCCCGTGGACCGAAGTCAACGCAGATTTCGCAACAATTGTCAAAGATGTGTACCTACTCGTGATAACCGACGATTACACTCGTTATCCGGTAGTCGAAGTAATATCTTCACCATCGTCAAACACTGTCATTCCAAAACTTGACAAAATATTCTCAGAATTCGGAATACCGGAAATGCTGAAAGTGGACAATGGCCCACCGTTTCAAGGAAAAGAATTTGCATTGTTCAGCAACGATCTCGGATTCGAACACCGCAAAATAACTCCGTATTGGCCTAGATCCAATAGCGAATGCGAAGGCTTTATGAGAACGATAAAGAAAGTCATCAAAACAGCCTACGTAGAAGACAAGAACTGGAAGCAAGAGATGTATAAATTCTTGAGAAACTACAGAGCTACGCCACACAGCACGACGGGCGAGGCACCTGCACGTTGTTGTTGGCTTGTCAGATGTCAACAAATCTGCCACACATCACACAAATGACAGACGACACGCCGTTGGGACAACGTGACAACACGCGGAAATCGTTGATGAAGGAGTATGCGGATGCCAAGGTGTACGTCCGACCTTCAGACATCAAGAAAGGAGATTGTGTTATCGTTAAACCGTCATACACACAATTCAAAACACAAACACCGTACGAGAAGGACAAATTGATCGTTGTGTCAAAGAAAGGATCGATGGTCACTGCACAACAAGGTAGGTAGACCATCACAAGAAACTCGTCGTTCTTCAAGAAAGTGAAGAAT
The DNA here is from genome assembly GCA_034695025.1 of Chamaedrilus cognettii. Taxonomy (NCBI): domain Eukaryota; kingdom Metazoa; phylum Annelida; class Clitellata; order Enchytraeida; family Enchytraeidae; genus Chamaedrilus; species Chamaedrilus cognettii. Next base: position 20,334 of record JAQIWG010001677.1, on the reverse strand, counting down.
TCTCTGATCAATGACAACGACGATGATAAGGAGGAAGACTACACAGGAGGAGTGTTGTACGCTGATGATAGCACTGGAGGAGTGTATGCTGATGACGCCACAGGAGACAACGCAGTTGCTGCTGCTGCATCACCCAGTCGCTACCCCAGACACGCACACGCAAACCCCCAGCGTGGCTCAATGACTATTCGAGAGCCTAGTGTATAACAGGGCATAATAATAATCCCTGCGATGAGCCTTGTATACAAGTTCATGTATTGGTTGCTTTGAAAGTTACACAGCTAGAGCATAGATGCTAAGCATAGTTTTGCTAGTTTCCGTTTATGCAAGATCAGAACAGAGTAAATAACAAGTTTCAGAAGGAACTATAATAGTTATATTGGCTACAGCCTATCGCCTACACGGGCATTGCTGGATACAGACAAATGACTTCCGGCGTGCAATACCAACGGACATACCTATAATAAAACCGTATGTAATCTGTTGTTCCGTGTTGACTAAACTTATATTGTTATGTAAACGACAATATCACAGTCTGTACATCTTCCTTCATCCGTCCTTCATCCGTTCGTACATTCTTAAATTTCCGGCTCTCCATCTGGTTCATCGTATCAGTCGTTATCCATGACTTCTTAGCTGCGTTAATTTTCCTACATCCAATAAGCTCATTCAGCTTTCAGTAATCACCTCCTTTAAATCATCCCACCTTTCATCCACACTGCTGCCCCCGTGTCCAATTCTCGAGTCACAGAGGAACCAGCAACATCTTAATGATTATCATCATTCATCATCAACATCATCATTATCAGTATCTCATCGCCACTCGAGGCTATGCCTATTGATTAATACCCACGCGGTCCCGCGCTCTTTCTTGCACGACATCTGTTCAACACCAGTTGTCATCCACAACGCTCTGAGGAGACTCAGCACTCTGAGGAAACTCAGAGCAGATTTTACAGACGTACCATTGTTCCCACCTTCACCTTTACCTTGGCTTAGGAGACAATTTATCGGCAGCTCTTAGCTGCCATTCGATAAAACTCGCAATATGATTATAAATTTAAAAACAAAACAAATTTATTTCAACAAGAAATGACTTTAAATTCGAATTAATGACCTGGTATATTAATCTAAATGGACTAAAGAAAAAGCTTCTTTGAATGGCAGTTATGGGCTGCTGTTAAATTGTCTTCTTAGCTAAAACAAAGGTTAAGGTGGTAACAAAGGTACGTGTAAAAAATCCACCCTCAATGCTCATTCTGATAAGATGAGGCCCATGAGGGATGTGACCTAAAGACTGTTTTTCAGTTTTGACATCATCAAAATCAATTACTCTAAAGACTAATATTGTGGAAGAGCATTCACAATTAATCATTGCAGGGATACTGCATAACTGCAGCGCTGATACCTCCCTATGGTTAACACGCATGAACACAGCTGAGCGTTGCACTCAGTCCTACTTTGTAGTGGAACGCGACGTTGTCGCGCTGGTTCCAGTGCACAAAGATGAAGTCCTTCCTGCCGGCGAGCAGACAGTGCAGATCGTGGTCAGCGTGCGCGTGCAGCAGGCTCGCCGTGCCGCCTGAACTCATCCAGATCTCCGACTCCATCAACCACTTCCTGAACCCGCACTGCAGAGACTTCGGAAGCTTCAACGAAAGACACAGCAGCAGTGACGCAACATACGAACAGGAAAAACGAGAATCTCGTTAGGCCTATGTAAGGCGTCATTGCAGTGTGCTCAATGAAGAAAGCAACCATCTTGCTGTTGTTTTCTTGTTGCTAAACTAAGATAATTGTACAATTAAGTCCTGTAAACAAATGGGCGTTAACTTACTGTGACACTTAGTGCAAAGTCGCTACTTGCTCTACTCAGTCCGGCGTCCTGCTCGAGCCCTGACGGACAGGGGCGAGCCGTGGCATTGCATCACGTTCTGTGAGTCAGCGCCCTCTACCCTCCTGCCCCGCGTCCTCTACCCTACCCTTCTGCTCCGCGTCCTCTATCCTACCATCCTATCCTGCGCCCTCTACCCTACCCCTCTACCCTGCGCCCTCTACCCTAACACTACGCTAGCCTCCTGCCCTGGTCGACTCTGAGGCGGAACGGGATGCCCTTTGCCCAGCGTCTAAAACTCTGCCCTGTGGGTGAGTCTTGTCCACGACCACTCCTAGAAACGCCGCTCTACGCAGCGCCGCTCTACGCCGCGCCGCTCTACGTATCGCCGCTCTAGGCCGCGCCGTTCTACGCCGCGCCGTACTACGCCGCGCGGCTCTACGCAGCGCCGGTAAGTAGCCTGCAAGCGTGCACGAGCATGCGCTGTGTGGGTGCACGAGCGTGCGCTGTGTGGGTGCACGAGCGTGCGCTGTGTGGTACACCAGTTGTGTGTAGCACGCTATGTGTAGCACGCTCAGTACTACACACACCCACGAGAGTGCGCTGTGTGGGTGCACCAGCGTGCGCTGTGTGAGTGCACGAGCGTGCGTTGTCAGTGCACGAGCGTGCGCCGTGTGAGTGCACGAGCGTGCGCTGTGTGAGTGCACGAGCGTGCGCTGTGTGGTACACCAGCTGTGTGTAGCACGCTGGCACTATACACACCCACGAGCGTGCGTTGTGTGAGTGCACAAGCGTGAGCTGTGTGAGGGCACGAGCTTGACTTGCATTTGCGCAGATATTGTACAATTATTAGTGAAATGATATATCTGCATTTTAGACTTATTCCGCGAGATTATGATTTAGTTAGAGAGTTTATAACAATTCACATTAATTACTGTAAACATAACAGTGTCAAAATGCTTTAAATGCTCATATTTAAAGACAAATGTTACCAGTAATTACTGTTGATATTGGATGTAAGACACAGCCTACATGTAATTGTTACTTACTGTACTCTAGCTATCATGCTGCTAAGACTACAATGAACACTTGCTGTTCACAAATAAAGACTATTTAATATTGTAATGCACATACGATCAGTTCTTCCATCATCTCCAGTGGGATAAAGTTTGACAGGTAGAGGTCTTCGTAACGAAACTCTTTCAGAAACAACTCTAGTTTCATTCTCTTGAGACCGGAGGTGAGAAGTTCTTTTTTTGCAGCTACTTGTACGTCAATCGATCCATATCTGCCATGCAGATTGCAACACGACAATCAAAAATAGAGATATTTGTCAACAAATATAGGAGGTCTCTAAACCTGAATAATATCAATAAGTTACAAAGCTACTAGAATATCCTACTAGAATAATAATTTCCGAAAAAATTATTTTTGGTTCATGTGAAGTTTTATGTACGGCATCAACCCAGGTAAAGGAGCCAATTTGAAGACCGCGTTTGTGTCACAACGTGTCTGTCAGGTCAAGTCGTCCAGATGTCAAAGAAATGAAAGTGGGCACATTTGAAAGAGTAGAAAATTTCACTATCTAGATGATGTGATTAACCGGCGAAGGAGGTGTAGAATTCTCCTCATTGATGAGGACGAAATGCGCATGGGGAACGTTTCGAGAGCTCTCACCAATCCTAACTGGAAAGTACATATATCGCTGAAACTGAAAGGAAGGGTATATGAAGCGTGTGTAAGACGCGCTATGATATATGGTAGTGAGACATGGGCAATGAAGGCCGATCAAGAGGCCAGATTTGAGCGGACAGATATGAGAATGGTGAGGTGGATGAGTGGAGTGTCATTGAAAGAGAGGAAGTATAGTGCCGATTTGAGAGCTAGAATGGGGTTCGAGGCAGTGGGGGAGGTGGTCAGAAGAAACCGACTGAGATGGCTGGGGCATGTTTTGAGAAGTAACCGGATGATTGGGTGTGGAAATGTATGGATTATGAGGTAGCTGGGAGGAGACATATAGGGAGACTGGAAACGACGTGGAAAACCTTGACAGAGAAGCATATGAAAGCTAGAAAATTGAGATGTGAGGATGCGACGGATAGGATAAAGTGGAGGGCGGGTGTCCATGGCTGCGAATGGCCTACCCCTGCGTAGGCGGGGAATGCGGCCACAAAACGCGAGTGTGTGTGTGTGCAACCTAGGGAATATTTGAGTTGTGGAGACCAACAAATTTGTAGCCGTCATCCATAGAGCAAAATGTGAAGTCCTTATTCTCAAAATACAGATTGCGTGTATAGGAAATGAGAAGCTCATGATCATGATAATGTGCCTTTAAAGAATGGTTGGAGTGAACTGGAGACCATAGAATTCCCTGAAATAATCCCTGCATAAGACTCTACTCATGGATAAGTATAGCTGACGCATAGGTTAAATTTTTATTGCTTCGTCTAGCAAATTATGACTGTCTTCACTTTAAAGTGGTCAAGTAATGAGATGGTGAGGTTTTGTTTTGTTCTTTGTAGTTTGGGGACCGTATGTAACACTAAGACTATATACAGTCCGGTTCTGTGCAAGATAGCCGACACAGAACCGCTTCCCTTCTCTGGTCGCTTTTTTCAACTCGCCTGGGGAGCTCTGGGCTGCAAGCCAATTCTCTGCTCGCCGGCCTGCAGGGGCCAGACCGTGAGGATGGTAGCCGATATAACTAAGCCTTGTCGGGAACTCATAGACAATAATCAATACTGTTGCATATTGAAGTTTGCATTAACTCTATGTAGGCATCTATTTTATACATATACCACTAGTATCTGTATCTACACCGTGGCTCAAAAGTAAAGGACCCAACGAATTTCTTGAATAACTCCCGCATCCAATATACCAAGTCAATGAAATGTTTACCATACTAACTTGGATCATTGCTTGATATTTCTGCAAATTTTCGTCGAATTTCATAGAGCGGTTAAAAAGAAGCGAGTAGTCAAAGTTGACCTACAAAAAAAACCGTCAACCAGGCTGGAAAACTGCTTAGTTACCGTTTGCACCTCTTGTGCATGCCAATAATAATTGTTCACGCTGCTGCTTATCTTTGTGATGAGTACAGAATGTTTAAATTTATCCAACTTTTTGGTTATTCCATGCTTCAGGTGTTCGACGTTTATTTTTCTGACACGTTTTCTAAACAAGCACCATGCTGGTAAACACAGAGCGGGTGTCATTCTTTTTTTATACCACGCTCCTCGATCGCTTCACGTGCATGTTGGAACCAAATCTTGTTAAAACATCAAGTGTACATTCCTGGATTGCTAACAATTATTGAACTGGAATATAAAAGAGATCATTACCACAAAATTGTTGACGCAAATAGCAATTAAGCAGTTTTCCAGCTTGGTTGATTCGTTTTTTGTTGATTAAATTTGATTATTCGTATCTTCTTAAACGCTTGATGAAATTCAACGAAAATTGACAGAAATACGAAGCAATGATCCAAGTTACTGTGGTGAAAATTTCATTGACAACGCTTATTGCGTTCTGTAGTGATTCAAGAAATTCGTTGGACCCATTACTTTTGAGCCACGGTGTATTACTATTCAGATATATACCGTGATCCGATGAATATGAGAACACTTTAAACTTGTCATACCTTGTTCAAAAATTGTTCGATGGGTCTGAAATTTTACGAACAACAACTGTATCGAAATCTACACCAAATTGGAAACTTATAGAGAAAATCGACTAGTTTTTACTAAATTATGGCTGTTTTAAAAAAGGTACCGAAAAAAAAGTTTCCAACATTAGTTGCTGCATGTTGTGTGCCTACTGTCAAGTTACAAACAAGCAGGCCTAAAGTTTAGTCACAGCTGATGTTCATAGTGTTCTCCTTGTTCTCGTACACATGACAGAAGACAGGGACCCCCGTCTTCTGTCATGATTGCTTTGATTGCTAGATGTGTGATTTTGTGATAAACAGCTGCCACTTTTCAAGCAGACGAGTCGTCGGGTTATTAGCTTCAGCATTTCCGGAATGATAAACACGCTCCTTCAGTAGAGGTGCTACACTCCATATCTGAAGGTCACGCAGATAGAACCATATCATGTGTCATGTGTAGTGTCAAAAGTGTCATGTGTACTACACACGTGACACTTTTGACACTACACATGACACATGACATCAAACACTAATCGCACTGAACCATGTGTCATGTTTATGCTTACAAGGAAAACACCATGAACATCAGCTGCGACTAAATTTATGGCCTGCTTTTTTGTAACTTGACAGTAGGCACACAACAGCAACTAATGTTGGAAACGTTTTTTCGGTACCTTTGTTTAAACAGCCTTAATTTGTCAAAACGAGTCAAGTTGCTGTACAAACTTCCAAATTGGTGCAGATATTGTTGCAGTTGTTGTGTATAAAATGTCAGACCAATCGAATAATTTTTGGCCCACTTATAACAAGTTTAAAGTGTTCTAATTTTCATCGGAACATGATGAACAATAGCGATAAGTTGGCTAACTTGTCTCTGAAGTAGTTCATGTTCTGCCAGTTGATTATGGCAGGCGCCTCGCGCGTGGCGTTGCGGAACACGACTGGCTCGCCAGGCAGCACGAACCGCTCGTAGAAGCTTTCTGGGTCCGGTAACGTAAACTCCTCCGCTACTTTGCCGCTTGGGTTGCGCTGCCAGCCTATTCAGTAATGAATACAATAAATGTATATGTCATGCACAATGTCATATTACAACTGTTAAAAGACACTAATCGCAACAATGTATCAGCGCGCAAATAACATAACGACACGTTACACGGTAGAAGCCTGCTTTGCCACTCGTCATATTCAGAAAAACCAACTGTCCTTTAGCCATTTATTGTCTGATTGTCTCATGAATGAGCTCATTCTCTTCGTCTCGGCACGAGTAACCAAACCACAAATTGCGCGATAGAAGCCAGTGCCACCACGCGACATATTCGTAAAAACTGCTTAAATTGTTTTATCCTGAAATTTTGATAAAATCGTTCTCCCAAGTTGCACCTGTAAGAGCATTGTCACGATCATGGGCCCACACTGACCCAATTATCGTAACTACTCCTGCGAGTAGGCCTAGCACTGCTGCTAGCTGATAGCACTGCAGCTAGTCCAGCTGCTAGCTGCTAGGGGCGTTGCCAGGGTACGTCAGGTATCGCCAGAGTGAACTCTGGGCTCTACCTCTTGCGCTCGTGAAAGTGGCGCCTTGTCAAGCATCTAAGTTAACTTGTAGCTTGTGACATAACTAGCATATATTTCCTAGATGTGTATCGAGTTTATCTTGTGTGAGCCTAGCTCGCAAAGTGGTAACGTTTATTTTATATTCTTGGAGTATACTTCTGCGGAGTGCTCGACAGGGGTGGCCCAGCTGACTCCAAGCGCCACACGCTAGGGTGAGAGTGTCGTACGACTAGGGGTTTGTCTTACTGGAAATTGTAACGGGGCGGGCGGGCACCCTGGGGGATTTTGTGGACCATCTGAGTGCTGTAACCAGCGTTCTCTTTGCTATTGCCTGTTTCTATAATTGTTTACCTGATTTCTGAGAACATTGCTTTGCTGCTTATTTCTTGTGTCAAATATTACATATTTAACATTGGACTTCTTTATTAAGCTAGTGTAACTCAGTATAAAATTATTAATTCGCGGTCACAATCCTCTTGGTAGAAAATGGGGGGGGGGAGTCCTTTCCCCGAGGGTACGGTGGAAGGGTTCATACCAACGTTGGTGTTTCACACCGCTTATCTATTTTCACGAGACTGCCATTTGGCAGCCTACCAGCCTGCCAGCCTGAAATTGTTGGCAGTAACCTATTTTGCCGCCGGCATGCCTAGTCCTGTTGCGGTTTAGAGACTCATTTGTATGTATGTATGTATGTATATTGCACTTTTAACGCACCAAGAATATGTCATAGCATTTGGGCTATTTATTAGTAATTATTTGGTTATTTTCGGCTAATTAGACAGCCTTGAATCGGAAATAAATAGTTACTGTCTGTTCTTGTGTAAAATTTAGACAGGGCATTGTGAGATATTGGGAGACAAATTATTGGGAGAGCAAATTTTGGTTCACAACCTGAAAATTACCCTTAATTTTCGTAGAGGTGCAGGGACGAGATCATCTGATTAGGCTAGGGTGAAAAGGGTTTTACGCTGAATTATCCCTTCAACCGTGCGTCTATTAGCTTTAGCTGCACTATAGCATATTTTATATATTTGCACAAATCCGCTACGGAGACGTCGACCCTCTGGGCGGAGAAGACCGATGATTTCTTCCCATTTTGCACGAAATATATGCGTCACAATTGTGCCACATATATATTCAATTTTTTGCGTATGGGTGCATTACAGGCTGATTCTGGTTTGAATTTGCTGCGGACATGCGCTGTTTGAAGTGAATCATACATGTACTTGGCTGCATTAGAGGTTAATATTGTTGTATTTAGCCGTGGACAATGTAGAGCTAAGGCTCGGTGTATAATTATAGCTCTGCGATGACAATAGCCATACATCTAAGGCGTCAGCGCCGTGCTGCTACAAGTAGCGTAGAGACAGACAACGCTGCGGGCCAACAGCACTGGCCCATCGTGGCTGGCTGATCTCGCGTTAGTTGTGGTGGCGGATTGAGAATTTGTTGAAGGTGGGTTCCTTCAGGACATGTTCTTGTAGGTTCATAGATTTTGACCTGTTAACATATCTTAGGGATATGGCATTCACTGCAGTCTAGGAACTTGAGTGCAGATATTTTAGCGGGCCAGATGAATAGTCTCGCATCTATACTTACTTTCATGCAGAGCTCCCAGCAGCAAGCTGCTGCTCTGCAGCAGCAGGCCGTTGCAGCAATGCAACTTGAAATGGCTACGTCCAGGGAGGCCACTCAGGTGGAATTGAGTAAGTCGCGAGAGGCCGTCCAGACCGCCAAAATTCTGCAAGAGGCCAGGGCGACGGAGACAGCCGCCCGGCTTCAGCTTGAATCAGCCCAATCACGAGAGAGTGCCGCGCAGCTTCAGCTTGAAATGGCTAGGTCACGTGACGCAGCTGTCGAGCGGGAAGCTAGGGTGACAGAGCAGGCCGCATAGCTTCAACTCGCAGCAGCCGAACGCGAAACGAGATTACTCACGGAGCTCAAACGATCCCTTTTGGCGGAGACTAGTAAATTAGTCGGGGGGTGGGGGGGAGTCTTCGCACGGGTCGTGAAACAATGTTGCGCGCTCTTCAAGCCCAGCATGAAGCCTCGCGAGTCCAGGAGACAACCCGTCTAAATTCTAAACCAGAACGCATTGCTAAGGCGTCGCGAATAATTTTAAGGGAGGGGAGGGCCACCTCAAGTGACGAATAAAATGAGGGGGGTCATACCTCAACAGCATCGGGGGGATTCCCCAAGGCTGATCATGGGTCAAACGGTAAAAGTTCCCTAAATCTGGGGGGAATGGAAACTCAAGCCCGGGGGGAAAGGATAGAAAAGCCAAAACTTCAAAGTTTGAATTGACGCCAAACTCTTCTGGCTCTGCGCATCCCCTAGCTATAAGGAGAGGGACTGTCCTAAAAACACATAATCTAAAGGGGGGGGGTGGGTGGAGTACCCACCCCCCCCGTTAGATTCTGTGTTTTTAGGACAGCGTTGCAACAAGATACAGATCACAGATCTGGAATTGTGATAAAACCTCGGCCATTTAATGTTGCAGAAAGTTCTAGCGATGCTACATTGACTTCGTCAATGGGCTGCAAGCCAGAGGACATTGTGGTTGTGAATCGAGACAAGCTGAGCCTGGAGATTATCCATGATTTTTGCGAACGTAGTGGTGCTAAATCTTCCCTCGCGGGTGAGGGGGGCGTAAACGTTAAACTTCAAATTGATGGAGGTAGTGAACCTGTGGACAGTTTGATCGACACAGGGACACTTTTAACCATTTGCAGCAACACCTGTCTACATTGGCTAAAGAACTCGGATTCTGTTGGATCGGTTGGCTAGGGGGGGTTTAAGACAGAAAAAAAGCTCAGCTTTCTAAATTTCTTGTAAACTGCCGTATGCAGGCAGGCCCGAGAAGTTGATTCCGTTTGCTACAGAATTGTTAGTGGCTGTCCCGGCGCACATGCATCCGAATGGATCACATATGTTGCTATGTGTGAAAGATTTCGAAGCTCTGGTAGTGGACAGCAGGGTTCCTGCTAGCTCGGATGTGGCAGTGTTAGACCTTAGATCTACAGTTGTAGAAGAATGCAGTGCTAGTTCAGACGACATAGCTTTAACTACTGGTCACCTGACAGTTAGCCCAGACAAATCCCGAGGGGGGGATTTGCCTCCCAGCCCACGCAGTGACCGCGCTAACGCGATTAGCACGCCTTCTAGCTGCGACTATAGCTCAGACAGTGAGCAGGGTCATAGACACCGGGGGCGGGGAGGGAGATACTGATAGGTGGGACCGATTAGAGCGGACACAGAACAATGCAGTCAAGACTATAGCGACTGCTAAACTGGAGCAGAGGAATACTATGCTGGACAACGAAAATCATAATATAGCAGGGCAGGCATTGGGATCTTCTATGACTGGTAGGGGCAGGAAAAATGATTTTCCATTTTTTCCGCTATTTTTGCTGCTCTTGGCGAGCAAAGCAGTCCCGGATTCGGCTTGTAGTTCTGCAGGCAGGGGGATAGGATCGGGCACTGTGATCACGAAGGGGTCAGACTTTGATTATAATGTAGCCTTGGATGACGGCAGGGTAGTACATGCTACTAGGCTATGTTGTGTCAATTCCCAGGTGACTACCATTGTAATTAGTTCTGAAGCAGAGCAAGTATGCGGGAGGGTTAGTTTTAGTCCCGACATATATTTGACTGACAGTAAGCATGGTTCAGAAATTAGTTCCAGCACTAGCTCATACAGATTCTACAGATTAGATGTGGACCATCTGACACCAGTGCGTCGGGATCAGCCGCTAGCAGGGCTGCGCAAATTTAGTCGCGTTTTAAATGTCAGAATGGGTAAATCTAATGTAGGAGGGCATTTGGTCCTATTGATGGAGGGTTGTGGGTCCAAAAATCTCAAAGCCTGCCGAACTCCCAGTAGGGCAAGAGATGCCCATGGAAAAAAAAATTCGTCACTGTCCGAGTTAATGAAAGCAGAGGTTGGCGCAATAAAGTTGAAGGACAAGCATCATGCTTCGTTGGAGATTTAGCAGAAATTACTCGCGAGCGATATTCCTGAAACTTTATTCACGTCGAAAAATGATAAGCCAAGGCAGTTTCATATTTTCACCGATGCTTCATCACTCGCGTGGGGGACTAATGTAGCTCATTGGAGTGATTTTGTCTCGCCGGAGGGAGACACATGAATGCGTGTAGTGTAGGTCAGGAGGACTGGTATCGGTTATATGGTTAGACATGTATATCTTCAGATATATTGGACACTGTAGGATAAACTATGGCGTAGTGGAGACATTGTAGCGTTTTCTGATCTCTTGTTTTTTTCTTTTTCCAAGAGATTGATGCGTAATTTTTTGAGTTTTTCTTTTTCCAGCGTGCTGCTGTAAAATCTTATAGCACGTTGTATATGTACGAAGTGGGAGTATATTCTTCCAAGTCATTTTTATTCGCTGTAATAATTGCTAATACGGTTGAGAATTGATATTAGTAGGAGTGTTTGGTTATACGTGAAAAACTGTGAAAACTGCATGTTACGAGTATCTAGGTTGGCTTAACAAGCAAGCGTTCTTGGTATCGTCGGTCTGGCTGAGAATTAATGGTTTCTAGCGTTTCCAGGGATCGCACGATGATTGGAATATAAGGCTTATGGGGACTGGCTACAGGCGGTGCGGTTGCCGGTATAGGTAACAGCGAGACCGATTGTAATGGCTCTCACTACTGTGTTTGCGGAGCGGAATGTTTTACATTCGTGCTCAGCGTGATGTCATGATTCACAATATGACGTAACACGCTTTTGAAAAAATGTGGAGACGCACGAGCATGGGCCCACACTGACCCAATTATCGTAACTACTTCTGCGAGTAGGCCTAGCACTGCTGCTAGCTGATGGCACTGCAGCTAGCCCAGCTGCTAGCGGCTAGGGGGCGTTGCCAGGTACGTCAGGTATCGCCACAGTGAAGTCTGGGCACTCTACCTCTTGCGCTCGTGGAAGTTGCACCCTTGTCGAGCATCAAGTTAACTTGCAACTTGTGACGTAACTAGCATATATTCCCTAAATGTGTATCGAGTTTATCTTGTGTGAGCTCGTAGAGTGGTAACGTTCATCTGATATTCTTGGAGTATGGTTCTGGGGAGTGCTCGACCGGGGTGGCCCAGCTGACTCCATGCGCCACACGTGAGGGTGAGAGTGTCGTAGGACTAGGGGTTTATCTTACTGAAAATTGTAACGGGGTGGGCCGGTAGCCTAGGGGCTTTTGTGGACCAGCTGAGTGTTCTGTTTGCGCTTGCCTGATTCTATAATTGTTTACCTGATTTCTGAGAACATTGCTTTGCTGCCTATTTCTTATATCAAGTATTACTTATTTAATATTGGACTTCATTCACTAATAAGCAAGCGCAACCCAGTATAAAATTTCTGATTCGCAGTCACAATCCTCTTGGTAGAAAATGGGGGGGGGGGGAGCCTTCCCCGGAGGTGCGGTGGAAAGATTCATATCAACGTTGGCAACAACGCATAGTTCTCTCTTCTGTGGTGCACCCAACAGCAACAGTACACCAACGCTGTATGGACGGAATCTATAAGTCCGGCCTGGATTTAGAGGCCATTGTGTTTTTGATAGTCAGAAAAGAAAAGCTGGATTGGGCATGTATCGAGAAGAGAGGGATTGTTGAGAGATATGATGAAAAGGAAGAATGCAGGGATAGAGAAGGCCGGGAAGGCCAAGCATCGGGATGACACCTGCTTGAGGAATCGTATGCAGAGATGAAGAGAAGGGCCGAACATCGGCTGGGATGGAAGGCTTGGACACCATTGCAAAGACCTGCCATATGGCAGCACACTGAAGACGAATGCATTTTTATCTGTTAGTCTTTACAACCCCATTTCTGCTACACGGCCTCCCTTGTGTACTGCTGTACGTATCAGAGACATGGACAATGACTGCAGCAGACTGGACGCCCTGGATCAATTTTGTCTGAGGCGCATTTTGGGCCCCGCTGGAGCCAACATGTGACAAACGCTGATATCAGGCGTCGAACAAGTCAGCCCTCTGTCAGCGGCACATTATCTTGCGTCGACCGTGCGGGATATCTCGCAGCACCTGGCGCACCACCATCGAAGAAGACCTTGCTCCGCTCAACTTTGGCTTGCACGAGCGCAGGACCGAGTAGCATGGAGATCGACCATACATTGTCCCACGCCACTATAGTGTGGTTCGCGACCGAGAGAGTCTAGTAGGACTGCTCCCACAAGCCGCGGACAGGACAAAACACGACGTTGTGCCTGTGTTTCGATCATGACTGTCATCAACGTGTCTTTCAGACGAAGATTGGTCGGGGAGTGTTAAAGCGGGTGATTAATGAACCGTGGAAGGGAGGGCGGGGCAATCTGCCGGGATTAGGGAGGTGAAGTCAAGAGTTTTTTGTGCCCCAGTTCGCTGCCCTAGGGCCCCCGGAAGCTTTGGATCGATGTCGTCATTTCCTTAATTGGTTAACTGCCGGCTTAATTGCTTCCTCCTCCTCCTGAAAACCCATCAGCGTCCAATGTACCTTTAGAGGATCTGGGCACGTGAGGACGTGTTGATCGTAGTGATCCGTGGCTGCAAACGTTCAACCTGTGATAGCACGAGGGAAATGAACGAAATAAACGGGAATGATGATGATTGATGATCATCTAGATTAGATATGGCCGCCAGGCAACATCTCATGGCAATTGTCGTTGTTGTACTGGATAATGTTTGAGAAGGAATAGATGCTATTAGCGATGCTTTGCAGCTTGTGTCGTCGCAGGCAGCAGGCCTGAATATAAGCCCAGAAAATTGATTAGCAGTTTTGCTAATTAAATTCCATTTTGATTTGCAGTTTCACAAATTTGATTAGCAGTTCTTATATAGTCTTAACATGGCTCAAGGGATTACAGACAACTGTTGAGTCATTTTTATTTAAAAGTAGGCCTATTCATTATGCCGCAGCATTATTAATAGTCTTGCAATTTCATCCAGTAAATAAACGTCCGTAGATTGATTACCGATAAGCCTTAAAGCCGCACGTGAATTGCAAGTCAGGTCAGTGTCAGGTCAGTCAGTCCTACCACTCGCCAGTTTATTGAACCTTGACGCACACAATTTTTTGATTCGGAAATGTTGCGAATCAAATTTGTGTTCGATTCGCAAAAGGGGTCAAATTGCGATGGGAATCCGCATATATTCAGACCTGGCTGGCAGTAATCAACAATAATATTCATTAATATTAAGAATAAAAGGTACTCCGATTTTATAAATGTGTATAAAGTTTTTGAGGCTCCTCGGCCACGCTGCGACCATTTTCGTTCTTGCTAATTCGCAGCAAGCTAGCTGAAATGTTGAAAATTATCGTATAAAATAGTGTAGTATTACACGGTGTCTGGAAATTACGCGACTCAACTAGTTTCTTCAATAAACTGCCGTGAGCATTGGAAAACCGCCGTTGTAAATGAAATTTATAAAGCACAGCTATCTAAATTCAATGTTTCATGCTTGTACCAATTTTTCAGTGAAATTTCACACAGCGATTAAAAAGATACAACGTTTAAAAAGATACCTGCAAAAAACCAAGTTTGCCCAGCTGGCAAACGGTTAGTACTTTATTGCTGTTTATATCTACAATTTTCTGGTAATACCATATTTGATGAACATTTAAATTCAGTAAAATCATCAATCAAGGGATGCACATTTCATATTTGTACAAGATTTTATTCCAGCACGCATGTGAAACGATAGAAGGTGGTCTTAAGAAAGTCAGGACTCAAAAGCTGGGTTACTCAAAATCGTCAAGAAATACCAACGTCGAACGCTTGAAGCATGCAATAACCGAAAAGTGAGACAAATTTGAACATTCTGTGCTTATCACAAAGAAACAGCAGCAGCATAGCCTAAACAGTTAGCTTGAACGAAAGGTGTTAACAGCAATTAAGCAGTTTACAAGCGTGATTGATGTATTTTTTCTAGGTCAGCTTTGACTACTTGTAGCCTATGTTTCTTACCAAGTGATCAAATTTAATAAGAATTTGTTGGCGTATGAAGTGCTGATAACAGATTATATTATGGTTCAAATTTAAGTGACATCGCTACTTCCTTTCGCAACTGTAATTGAAGACACTAACTGAGTCGCTTAATTTTGAGTCACGTTGTAGTATAGTTAGGCTTACCAAGAGGTCTAAGGTGTCCTACGGGTATTGGACTGTCGAACGACTGCAGGACTATGGGAGGAAACGTGATTAAATCCTCATTCAGGTCCTTGATGAATCCTGTTGCTGAGGTGCACACGACTAACAGACCGAGGCACGCCACGGCGCGAACAGTCGCAGCAGTCGACATAGCGATTGACGACTGCATCAGGCTATGCATCTGAATACGCGACAATGTAGTGAAACTCAAAGAAAATTATTTATAGAAAGAAGAATGTAACTTTTATACGAAGATGCAGTGCGAAGTAAGAGAAGGTAATAATTAATCATATCATAGCCTAACCTGATAGATGATCTGCTTGAGATTGAGAAGGAATCGTATGCGGATATTAGAGAAGGGCCGAAGATCGGCTAGGGATGAGATTTCGGACACCAAACACCTGCCCATTGGTAGGGCACTGAAGAGAGAAAGAGATCATAGCCTAAGAAAGTGGCTGTACTTGTGCTTATTGAGTCACGGACACAGATGAATTCTATTTTGAAATATATTTTAATCATAGCCTAAACCCACTATAGGCTATATTAAAGTACGTTACCGTATACAGTTGTATAGGCCGGTGTGACACCGGTATCACCGGCCTGCCCAAGTTATGCCTAGCAGAGGGGCAATGAGTACCAAATGATAAGTTGACAGATTGTTTTAAAACAGAACGCAGGACATTATTAACATTTCTGTTTAATGACATAGACCTAGCCTACATGTATGAAATCTCGATACTGAATCCCGTGTATATGCCTACGCAATCCGCGCCAATAGCATGCAGGCTATACTAGCCAATGTCCACTGTCGCCACGTGCGCCTGCTAGCCCGGTCGTGGCCCGCAGCAGCTGCTGCAGCGCGCCGCAGTGCGGCCTGTCAACGTCCCACTTCCGAGCATCTCTCATGCGCGTCGTGGTATTGTATAGTCCTAGAGACCTATCGACTGGGTGCGCGCAACGAATGCGTTGGATCAGGGGGCTCAAGGGACAGGCACGCACAAAACTGTTTCAGAGTGGGGATTTATTCAGAGAACGGTCGTCTAGACGCTAGAGTCGAGACAAATTCATCTGAACGATGAATTAAAGGGGAGAGAAGAGGATCTAAGACACTTCAGCGTGTCGAATCGAAAATGTGCAAGCCTCTCAATGTCATTCTCTTTCCCGGGTGTGCGCAGATTTCTCACCTCGAACGAAATAGTATAAGCATATATATGGTCCATAGCCTACATACAGTTCACTTGACTACATACATGTATAGGCTAATCTAAAACAATAATAAAACTTTCATAAATTCACATTTCGGGGATAAAAAAATTTGTTAGGTTGAAATATAGTTTCACATTTTTTGATAAATTTATATTTAAGGCGGACCACGCACGCCCCCACCCCCTTAAGCCCATCATCGAGCCGAGTAGAATGATGCACGGCTATGCGTGACTGAAGCAGACTTCGAAAGATCAATAGTTTTGGGCGCTCTATAGGCCTACTTAGGCTACGTATAGAATAGATCGATGGACAGTTTGATTGACACGTTAACACACAACGGGCCACTACTGACCCAAAGGCTAACTTGGGCATTTCACGTAAACCCACGTGGATAGTCTACGTGTAAAAAATTTAGAGTTTTTACATGTTGGTTTTTACTTAATATGTAGGAGTAGGGCAGAAAAAAACTGTACACGTAAAACATCAAATTTATTACCCCTGCTACCCTGCAAGATGGGAAACAAAAATTGGTTTGCAGCTTAGAGCTCTCGGGGCGAATCGTAAAATGGCGATCAAATAAGGGGGAGCGGTGCTGTGCCGGCTCTCTTGCACATAACCAGACTGTAATAGTCTTTGTTACTACACATGCTCTTAAACGACTAGTCTTCTAGAAGCGTCATGGATTGGTGTCACCCATCGCGGTGAGTCGGTGTCTCATGGTGTCACCTTCGACCACCATACACTTCCTCGCCACTCAGAAGCGCCGGTGTCGGCACCATTTGGATGTTGGGGGGCAAAATTATCTTTTTGTGACCATAAATTTGTGCTTCATTTCCTTCGCTCCATAAAATAAGCCTGATAAAATTGCTGTTTACTTCGTCCAGAAGTCGCAACCGGAAGCGGGAGGTGCTGAGCAAAATTTTCGAGGTCATTCTTAGCAGTACGTAGGCTAGGCCTATTCACTTTGCAGGCATTTTCACAGTCCATGTTGATTTTTTCAGTATTAAATTTCGGCCGATGAAACTGTGGGGGTGCTGAACAGAAATTAAATTTTTCAAGTAATTCTTACCGGTCGTTGACTCATTGTAGATTTTATAGCCTATAGCTCTAGCTATAACTTCTAGCTATGCAACCTTTCCGTACACCTAACTTTACCAAGCAATCTAAAAAATTACCTATCCTATTTTCTCTTGCACAGGAAACAGCCACGGCTACCCCATCGCATATAAAATAACCGTAGCCCTACGCCTACCCCGTTCTAATTTGGGGTACAGTTTCTAAAAAATACCTGTTTTAGGCGTTCTACGCCTCCTAAACTTTACCCTGCTTTTTAGTCTGGAAGTTCATCACTGCTAAGGGGTCATCCATTTTTTACGTCATCACTTTTTACGCAATTTTAATCCCCCTCCCCCGTCACCAAGCGTCACCAGATCCCCAACCCTCCCCCCCCACCGGTGACGTCACCAAGTTCGTAGAGCATTTAACTATAGCCCAGTGTCCGTCTGTCCGCCTGTCACGCCGATAGAAGCGCCACCAGCGCCGCGTCTATTATTCACCAATAACTGATATTTAGAACAGCATGGCATTCGACAGAGAGAAGCCACTTTTCGTTCCTGATCGTTGTTTTCTTCTGGTTCGTCCGTCAGCTCTGTATGGAACTTTATAAAACGTGTACCTTTCTCAAAATTATTGTACTACCGTACTAGAAAGAGAACTAAATTTGCAACAAATCGCATATAATGCATAGCGTCGTAATAATATTCACACAATACATCGAGAAAGTTGAAGAATCAATATTTTTTTTTTTTTTTTTTTTTCCAACAGCAACACACACAGAATATATATTTCACAAAGGTGCGCCTTAAAAATACTTAAATAAATAATTTGGAATAGCTCGTGCAATTTTTAATTTTAAAGATAGGTGCCGAAATACAAATGAAGCATGTAATGTAGTTATCACTGGAGGATGCTGTTTGCAAATTAACAGCAATTCACTGAGGTTATTTACTATTGAATATTTTCAAAAGCATAGAGAATACGACAATTGTGGTTGGGGACAAATGAGATAAGTTAAGTATTATGCTACTCGGCGACGGACTTCAGATCAACTTGCAGCAGTCAAGGACACGTAATATTATATCAATAATTATTTGAATTGTTTACTGAATCTCGATGTCGAAGAAATGTATGTCGATATAGTATTAAAAATATGGGCGATTGTCTAACATGAAAAGCAAAATTTTCTTCAATTTTTACTGGTTTACACTTACTTACATTTTAAAACAAATAAAAATTAATCATGAAGTAGTGACAGTATTGGAAGTTGCATATATTGATCTTTCACGTGTACACCAACTGAAAGTCCTCTGTCAAATGAGTAGTGTTTAAGAAGCGGAGTGCTGCTAATGCTCAGCAGTGCTTCTGTATAACGTAAGTCACTGAGTCGATGGACAAATGGTCTAGCTTGATGATGGTACTGAAGGTGGACTGTATGGATCTTACTTTTGTTATTTCAGGAGTAAGTCTGAATGTTTATGTAGCTTGCCACCAGTCCCACAGTACCGTATAAAACTTCCCCCAGCAATATATAGTGTAAGGATATAAGCCGAGCCTAGGCCTACTTTGTACCAAAATAACTACAGCAGTAGTATCGTATAGCCTGCAGACTACTGCTGTATTAGGGCATACACAACACAACCTAAGCTACTTAGCAACATCATAACTTAATGCAAATACTTCATTATCCTATAAAATGTGTACTTAGTTGTAAAATACTTTAAATTAAATCAAAAAACCAATTTACATTGGTTAAAAAATAAACTTATATTAGGGATTACAAAAACAAATTAAATCTAAAAAACAAAGAAAATTAACTGTTTTAGTATCAGTAATTACAAATATTACATTATTTGCTCATATGATCACTGCACAGACAAAACATTATTTTGAAATGTGGGGTCCAATGCACCCACTTAGCAAATAATCACTGTGCAGTAATAATATGAGTAAATAATGTTATATCTGTACTTAATCGTGCTAAAACAGTTGTATTTAGATTTAATTTGTTTTTGTAATCCCTAATATAAGTTTATTTTTAACGATTGTAAATTGGTTTTTTGATTTCATCTAAAGTATTTTATAACTAAGGTACATATTTTGTACGATATTGAAGTATATGCATTCAGTTATGTATGTATGTATGTATATATATTGCACTTGTAACGCACCAAAAATATGCCATGCAAACGGAGATGGAAAACATCATTTGCTTCAATCGTAGGTGCTGGAGAAGTGCAGCAGACTGCATACAGAAAGCGCATTTAAAAAAATGAGTTTTAAGCCTGGATTTTAAAGAGAAGAGGGACTTAGCCGATCTGATGTCCTCCGGTAGATGGTTCCATACGGCCTCGGACGCGCTGGTAAAGGTCCGTTGTTTGGCGGTGGACTTGAGTCCGGTCGGGATGGTGAGTTGGTGTTTCGTCGCTGACCGGAGGCCCGGCTTGCCCGGCGCGTACGAGGACACGAGTTTGGCGAGGTAGAGTGGTTGACCGGTCGCCACAACCTTGTGTGTGACGAGCGCGACCTTGTACTCAATTCGCTGTTTGACGGGGAGCCAGTGCAGGTCCTTGAGCACCGGTGGTATATGGTCACGCAAGTTCGAACGTGCCACGACTCGGGCTAGTGAGTTCTGTACACTCTGCAGCTTCCTGATGTTTGAAAGCTTGGTACCGTAGAGCAGCGAGTTGCAGCACTCGAACCTGGTGCTAACGATGCTGCAAGCGATGGTGTTTGCTACTCCACGATTAAGCATAGGTCGGATGTGCCGCAGCGCTCTGATGTGAAAGTTACTGGCCTCGACAACGCACTGCACATGCTGGTCAAAGGTCAGGCTTTGGTTGAGTGTCACTCCGAGGCTCTTCAGTTTCTCTGAAT
>JAQIWG010001676.1:0-23275 GCA_034695025.1 Chamaedrilus cognettii | reverse complement strand
CTGTGCAGCACCCCCCCCCCCCCACACACACCCCCTTCCTCCCTTGCTCGTAAATTTAGCACGGAAGGAAAAATGTTTCCCCACAAACCCTTCCCTCCTCTCGAGACTTTACCTGTGTGCAGTTGCACTTTTAGAACTGCACCAACAATAACTGTGCGAGTGTGCGGTTCTAAACTTTCCTTAAAATGTGCCCTGCGTTCCACCGCCGTGACTAGCCTCGTTATCGAATTGAAGGAAATCCAGTTCAATACTCCTATATGGCAATTGTGCAAAGAAAAAGAATTTGAGTTGACTTTGCTTGTTTCGCATTTATTTATGTTTTCGAGATGTCGTTCAGTGCGAACGGCGATAGCCCACGTCTGACCATCCTTACTGAACAACTCTGAGGATATTACAAATTGTTAGGTTTCATGCTGAAGAAGTGAAAACTAATAACGGTACTAGACTATAGGCTATGCCATACTATACAGACGTCGGGACTTCATTTTGTTCGCACTGCAGGCTCTTGGTGCGCTCGTGTAATTGCATTGCAATGCAGAGTGTCGCGGTATTCACGGCGTGTGGACTCCACACGCGGATTAATGGAGGCTGTACAAACCAATGACGCGGAGAAAGACTCTCGAGTTAGTGTGTGCATGTGGGTCCAGAACTTATGGTGCGGACTGCGGACCTCTCAATGAGGCAGTCATTGCGGCTTGTAGCGGAGTGTAGCGGCAAATACAAATCCCCATGTAAGGTGCAGGCATATGCTGCTATGCAGCCTGTCTGCTGCGTGTATATATATATCTTCGTTTATTAGCAGACACAGTTATCCCTGTGAAAACTTTTCTGACACCCCTTGCTTCAAACTCGTAAAATCAAAAGGATCGATAGGCCACGTTTTCATGGTCCGTATTCGTACTGAAAATCAAAATCAAGCGAGCTTTTGCCCTTTTGCGTGTGATGAACGCTATACTGAGAAGCGGGGGGATTGATCTTCAGCCCAGAGCTTTTTGATTGAATGTGTGAGACAAGGGGACTAAAATGGCAACGGTATGTTATTGGACCCGATGTACTAGTTATTGAACCAAACTTTCAAATCACCAGCGGTGTCCGGCTGTGCAATATAATGGAGGAGCGCGAATTAACTTGCGACTGCTAGTGACATGCTATGAAGACAGTAATATTAATGACGAAAATAAATGACTATCTGATATCAGTGGTGGTATAGTAGCGCTCCGAAAACATACCTCTTCTATCTCTTGCATGCTGTAAGTTGATAGGCCTACTATTCTGCCGCTGCTAACAACTCAAGCCCGATGCCCGACGTGCTAACTGTTCGAGGCAGAGTCCTCTCATTATCCAAAGTGCCTGAATCAGACAAATTAGCTCGGATGGTATGGGACGCCCATGCAATAAGTGGTCGACGAGTGGATGTTGTACTCAATATCGTTTACTCTTCATTGCTAACGGCTGTGATTTATATTGGAAACTAGTGGGGGTGTGTGGGGGGCGTAGAGGGCGGGAGGGATGTGTGGGGGTCGTAGAGGAACTTTTTTTGGCACTGAAAGACTCGTAAGTGTTGAAACATTAAACCTTACGACTTGTCGTAAGCTCACGCTATTGTAGCTGAATTATTTAGTTTTTTTCTCCTTTCATAATTCATACGCTACTGAACATCGTAGCCTTCCGGTACTACAATATCATTTATAATAACCTCGATGCGAATAGCATAGGGCCTAGCTTACAATGTCATGTAGATCAAAACTACTATCGGTACTAAATTAGTTAGTAAGCATGAGCACTGAACGCGCAGATGCTCGTGATACTGTGGGCCAGCTCAAGCCGCAGCTGACCAGCGAGAAGAAGAAAGAGAAGAAGAAGAAGCGTGTGGAGCGAAGCGCCCGATCCATCGCTGTGGTCTACACGGACGCTGACATCGAGGCTGTGCTCGATCGTGATCCTCAACGGCAGCAGGCTAGACTGACGGGTAAAGGTCTCTTTCAACCATATATATTTTGCATGCAATTTTACATGCAATATGCCTGCAATTTTGCATGCAACCGTGTTAAGGACGACCGTTGTCATGACAACGATTTCCTTAACTGGGTTTCATGCACGGCTTGTTCCTTGACTAATCTTCATGCACGACTTGCATGAAACCCAGTTAAGGACATTTTACATAAATTTTTTTAACATGGTTGCACGCAAAATTGCATGCCAAATTTGCATCGTGGAAAGGAGG
Source organism: Chamaedrilus cognettii (assembly GCA_034695025.1). Lineage (NCBI taxonomy): Eukaryota > Metazoa > Annelida > Clitellata > Enchytraeida > Enchytraeidae > Chamaedrilus > Chamaedrilus cognettii. Next base: position 21,051 of record JAQIWG010001676.1, on the reverse strand, counting down.
CCTACAGCATTTCAAGCATTTGTTAGAATTTTTCTAACGCTAGGCCAGCCTACATGAATTTGAATATATTCATTTTGTGATACACCGACTCCGTAGGCTATCCTACATGTTGCCGGAATATAAAGTTATAGTCGGTTATTATGGATATGTAACATTTCAAGGAGGTTAGTTGTTTGGTTGTAATGAATGTTCAGAGAAGATGATACAGACACAGTTGTCCATTCAGTGATACATTATTTTTGTTGCTAAATTACAGTACTCTTTAACTTTGTAATTGTTTTAATTTACAGATCAATGTCTGATTTAATTTGATTTGCTTAATGCCTTCTACTTGTGTGGTAGAGTTTTCGTCGGAGCCATGGTCAGGAAGTAACCGTACTGCAAGCCTTGACCTACTTACTGTCAATGCTAACCAATCACCGTTCGTTCACAGTTCTCTTTCGTCGCTCGCAAACCAATTACCAGATGAGCAGGTGCACTTGGACACGCCTTCAATTTCTCTGGAGCATCTACAACCAGATACGAAGCTAGAGGTTAACGTGAAGTACCCGAAATCGTCTGGCGTTGAAGGTCATAATTCTGGCGGAACAGTTGCGCTAGCTGGAGTGGTGGTGGAACACATAGTTGACGCAGGTGACGCCGGATTAATTGCTGAATCAACTAGAGTTAAGCAGTCGCAACTTCAGCGCAAGAATGTTCGCAGAAAGTTGCGGGCTGCGTCTCGTAGCGACGTTGAATTAGATATTGATGGTAGTATTGAAACACCACTGTTGGATGGATTAATTACAGTAACGGATCCTCGCACTTCTACAGTTAGACTTGACAGCATTTTATGTACGTCTGGCATCGGCGATAAACATTCTCTCAACAAGTTGTCATTGGATTCAGATAGACTCAGGTCTATTAGCAGGCAACAAGACTCAGTTGTGGTGAACATGGAAGTTGGCAGACACAGAGGGAGGGGTGTGGTTGGACTGGAGGCCGCAGTGCTGGACTCTGATCCCTGGTCACTGTTCGGAATGAAGCTGAGTTCCCTCTGTCGAGAACTGCTCCAAGGCAAGCAGGTGGTCCGCGAAGCACCCAAGGACAGCCACAAATCAAAGAAACGCAGGGAAGTCAGAGGCGAGGCAAAGAAGGAGAAGGCAATGCGCCCAAATTCCTTGTTTTCTGAGAAAGGACATCCTGGAAGAATTGCTTCTTTGAGCAATACATCTGAAGAGCATTCTCAGTCAGAGAATCTGATTGAGGTTGTTTCTGATTCAAAAGATTTTCGTCATCGCAACACAAGTTCCAAATCTGCTGACTTTGAGAAGGCAAATGTTTTCAAAGTAAATTTTGAACCTGGAAAGCAAGAAAGCGATGCAGTGGCTGAGCTGTGGCGCCGCCTGGGTCACGGTGACTGCACTAAAGTGGACAATGCTGCTGCGACCAGGAGCGACTATAGCAAGGACGTCTGGGTTAGAATAGACAGACCACTGAGGAAGGACTTCAGTGAACTTGCTGGTGTACCCTCGGATGTTGGACACCTCTCCGCTGCGCCCGCAGTGTCGAGGAAGTCTGGAGAAAAACAGCAGGAGACGCCGGCAGTTCAGAATCAAGTAGCCAAACAAGAGAAAACGAAACCAAAGAAAGATAAGGCTGTGAGTAAAGCTGCTGAATCTGGGACTAAACAGAGACTGGCAGCAAAACTTGAACCGGTTAGCAACGATGCGTCATTGGTAGGAGAAGATGCTAGGGAACGAGCGGGGAGCGGGTTTTTGACTGCAGAACAGGCAGAAGTCAATATTTTGCAGCTGAATGAAAAGCTTTCTGCCAAAGAATCACTGAAGAACGATCAGTCAAAGCAAGTGGTAACAGATTCGCCTCTGGTTCAGTTGCCGACTGAAAAGAAACCGAGCGCGAAGGTAAAGCTCATCAAAGATGAAAATGCAGATGTTAAAAAGCAGCGTGGCAAAGATGTTTCAATTGGTGTGACGTCACTCATCACTGATAAGATAAACCTTTCCAAAAAAACCAAGATTGCAACCAGTGAGTCTCCAACTGTGAATTCTATCATTCCTATCATCCAGACGAAGCCGACAGATAAACCAAAAGTAGTTCATAAATCTGATCGAAAGGACACAAGAGCTCCAAATTCTATTAACTTGTCCAAGGAGAAGCTGAGTGCAGAAGATCCCATAGAGTTCATTGAGTTGGCAGGCAGCATCATGGAGCGCCAGGCTTGCCCAGCGTCGGCTGTCACTGATGAGGAAGTCACAACGAGTTATCAGCGACGCTCGATGTGGGACCTCGACGCCCAGAGCTCCCTTACTAACGTCAGACGAAACTACGAGCTGTCAGGCTCTCGAGTGTATGCTGCGCCGTTCATTCAAATCAACAGCACGAATTTGACAAACACGGTGATTCCGACCAATGGCACAATTCCGTACTTGATGTCAGGAAGTAGATCTCTCTCAAGCTCACATACAAACTTGTATGAAACGCAACGAACTGTCACATCGAGTCATGTTACAACGTCCACCGTGTCCAAGCATCAGACAAGGACCGTTCACCACGAAACTAGCAAGGAGCAATCTGGTTCAAGTATGTCTAAAAGGCTAGAAAACAGTTTGAGTAATAGCACTGAAGGTCGGCCTCCGTTAGCTAGTGGAGACAGCGCAAAACGAAAAGAAAGCAGGAAGAACGGATCGTTATCTGGAGAGTTGGATGGCGAGCGGCGTGGAGCTAGACCCAGGCAAAGAAAGGACGACACCAAGCTGGATGCGTGGAAAAAGATTCAATACCAGGCACGCTCCATGTTAGATCTGAGCAGCGGCAGCAACGGAGTGCCAGAAATCGGCAGCAGGAGTCTGGCGGATGAGGGGGGGAGTAGCGGAAGGTCAAGTGTGGAGGGAACGAGGGGCAGGAGGACCAGATCCGCCGTGAGGGAGGTCCAGACCAAGCGACGCTCACGCAGCACGAGCCAGGCAAGACGAAGGACGTTTGAGACGGAATGTGAAGTCCTGACGACTCGTACAACTACTGAGGAATATCTTCTGCCACCTCGGCAACTTTTGCCCAGTGGAAGTTCTATGTCCCCGCAGACGACAGCCCTTCCCATGCCACCGTTGCCTTCGCCTCCACCGCCACCCTTCCCAACCACGCCAGATACACCACCCGTTGCCTTAAATCTCTCTGACGTTGTTCCACCAAGGGATGCGTTCACTCAGACTGATGATCTGCCTCAGATTCAATTGCACGAAGTTGAGTCTCCGGTGTTCCTTACTCCGGCATCATCACCCCCTCCAGTATCTCGACCTTTGACCCCACCCCCGCGCCTAAGTGACGCGTGTGCGCAGACAGACGACGCTCCCTTGCCCCTGGCTAGACCACCCCTTGAATCTCCTCCATTATATGTTCTTGCCCCAGTTTCAGCGCCACGCTTGGATGTTCAAGATGGCCGCCGGGTGGTGGTGCCTAAGATAGCGGCTATCGTGGAGTGTCTCAAGTTTGTGTCGATAGCGGAGGGGGAGGAGTCGCGTACTGATAGGCTGGGGGGCAGAAGGCCACACGCACCAGCCAGAGACGACATTCCAATTATGGAGGCAACTGTTTATGAGTTTGGCGAAATGCTGCGGGTGTACAGAACTTAGGTGTGGGGTGGGTGATTAAAGATACTTCAGCATTAAAAACACTTAAGTTTTTTAGTTTTTTATTTGGCATATTAAATCATATTTTGCCAGCTTTCCCTTTCCGGTGTGACAACTGAATCGAGAACTCACATTTTCCATGTGAAATTGTATCACATTATTTCAATAATTGGAGTCATTGGTAGATTCTGGTGTAATATATTCACGCAAGCTTTCATTCATGTTGTGAAACACTTTTAGGCTTACTTATATTCGTTTTATTAGAGGTATTTGAAATTGTTTGCACTAACTTTTCAGCTAATGCTATGCATATAAACTGCTAAATTCCGATGCAGCTATTAGTCCTTTTCGTTTTGATGTAAGAGCGTTGGTGCACGTTTAGATCTACAGAGCTTGTAGGGTCATGCAAATTTATTTGAAACGGTGTGTTGTACAAATTAGTTAATTATATCAGTTAATAGCTTCTAAGACGTGGGCCTATTAATTAAAATAATTTTTAGATAATGAAATATATAACGAGAAGTAATCATTATTATGGACAAAGGCCCTTTTTCGTATTGTAAAATTATGATTCAGTGCGTCACCAATGTAGGCTACCCTACTTAAAGTCAAATGGATAAACTTACTCAGGTCTGCAATTATGGTGCATCATAGGAGACACAAAGAAAGATCTATAGGAGTTTTGTTACGATGTGAACTAATAATTTATTTAATAATTTCTAATAATTTATTATGAATTTGTTTGTTATTGATATGTCATTTGAGTGTTCTAAAAATCATTACACCTGCACTAATTATTATGCGTGATTGGTATTAAGCCTATTGTATGTAGTGAGAATTTTGAAATATTCAACTATGGGGCAAATTGGATATAAAAACAAAAACAACTTTAGAACATGAGACTTTTGCTGCGTGTTATTTTGGCAGTCTAACCTCTTAAAATCTTATTGCACTAAATTTTCGCGCTATTTAAGGATTGCCCATTATAAGCAGCCCTTGTAGCGTTACTTTCGTGCATGTAATTTTCGCGCGTTTTGCTAATTCATCAAAATTCTGTGCGTGTTTTACAGTAAACTAACCCAAATTCAAACTAATCTCAAGCATTGCGTGCATTACTCTATTGTGTTTTTCTAATAAATTGTCCCAAGATTTTAAGCAACTTACCAACTCAACTTTTGTGTGCAGTATATGGCAGCTGGTTATTCAAATAGTTTCTAGCACAGATCTAGTTCAATTATTTTTGTAATTTACGATTGAAAGAAATACACTCAACATTTCGTGTAGGCTTCTATTTAAATGTACTCAGTTGCAAATTCATACACCTAAAAAAATGAAAAAATTACATGCGAGGTAACCGTGCATTCAGAAAAAGAAGCAAAAGTTAAACTGAAAACGTCTGAAACAGTAAATAATTATCTGCCAGTCAATCATGTCCCAATGTTTAAAGCAAGGCCTTCAACTGTGGCAGAGTCAAGCCATTGACCAACTACCTGCTTTTTTCATCCAATCAAAATAAAATAAAAAGCATGACTGTTGACCTCGATTGATACTTCGCATCAAAACGGTACTTTGCCTTTACAAATTGTTAAATTAAATCAAAAGTACCAGATAAAATTTACACAAGGTATATTATAATATTATATAAAAATGTGTATCAACCAACGAGAGAGTCAACGCTTGCTCAAGAACTGAGGCCCAATTATTTTAACACACTCCAATTCGATTGGACCTCAATCTTACATGGGCAGAATGACTAACATACGATTTGGTAGTCATCTGCACGGGTCTTGTGGAACGAAGGGTTGTATGTGCCAACCAGTGCTGAGACTTTAGACACACACGCAGGGTCAAGCGCAGGCGCCGTGTAGTATGCAACAATGATTGTTATCTGCTAATTATTGTACGCCTCATTTGAAATGAGCAGGCATAGCATTACGCATAAAAATCAATAATGGTGGCGCAGACCCGTTTTTAAAGGCCGAGCAATTATGACTTTCGCCTGTTTCAGAAGAAGCAACCTGGGTAACGCTACGCATGTTTTATGTTCAAACTTAACCCGGCGTATACAGCCAATTCAAGCGATAAATTTTCATAGTGACTCTCATTTTTTTGAGCCACTCCGTATATCTTGACCAAGCTAAACAACGAATTAATTTATTCACGCAATTTGATAGTATTTCACAAGATATGATGCACCAAGTATGCATGCCACACATGCTTTGTATGACAGCATGCAATCAGTCCAGCATACCAGCATCCACCACGGTTTACACACAGTGACGCTCAGATTAGCTCAGAGCAGCCTACACCATGGCTTCAATGCTTACTCTACAAGTCCCAAACAGTTTTTTTTAACATAACAATCGATATTTACACCGATCGCAACGCGTGATTTTTGAAAACAAAATGGACGACTGCGCGCAACTGCGCGCACGCTACCAGGGTCTCATTAGGCAGGCATGCAGCGGCTGTAGCTACATACCCAGCAAGACCAGAAAGTTAATTAGTTATATACAAGCAGTAATGGTAGCAACATACCCAACAAAAGCTGGGAGCTAATTCGATACATACATGTAACAGTTGTAGCTACATGCTAAATGAAACCAAGGAGCTAATTAGTTACATACATCCGCATTTGTAGCCACATAGTACATACCCAGTAAAATCAGTGAGCTAATCAGTTATATACCCAAAAAAACCAGGGATCTAATTATATTTACGTGCATGTAGCAGTTGTAGCTACGCTCATATCCAAACAAAAGCTCTCGCCTCACAGAACGTTCCACAATGTTCCGTAGAAATCATCCGCGTATTATCACAATGGTCATTCATGGACTCAGTCGATTCACGAATAAAATATCAGTAAGCAATCAGCTTATCAATAATAATTGTAGACACTGTTCTTCAAACCAGGGCAGTTCCTAGTATTTATTTCAGTCTCCCCCGCTAGACACTAAACGCCAAATCGGTCATCCTTTAAACACCTCGTAGGATCACCCTAACACCCCTCAGTGCTTGGAGGAGTGATGGGAGGGGTGGTGGCGCCCCCCCTGGTCTCCCTGGGAGAGCGGGAGGGGCAGCCCGTTGGCGCTGCGGTGCTTGGAGGGGCGTCGCGTCCCGAGGATCTTGCTGACGTACTGGTCGACAAACTCTGTCACCTTGGCCGATACGATGTCACCGCCCTTCTCCCCGTGACAGATCTGCTCGGCACGGACGCAAAAAGGAAGAATATTAGAAGAACAATATAACGCAGGAAATCAGACCGTGCACTGCCTGCCTGCCGGCCTAGTCCTTGACCTCGTCAATCGTGGGGGCACCATGAGCAACAGCAATGACCATCTGTGCAATGACACTGGTTAAATATATCGTACCGAAAAATCTTATAGATGTATAACTTTGCATTAATTTCTTTGGACGAGATGAAATGCATGTGAAAAATGAGATAAGGATGCAAAAAAATTCAATCGCTAATCAAGCGATACTAGATGCATTCATATTCATCTTCAATCATCATTACAAACATTTGACAATATAACAAATCTTCACCAGCGGTGCGCTTCTTCACAGATACACTTGCACCGCAGACAAACTTCTATAGCAGGACTCGGCTGAGTTCGAGTAAAATCAGCTAGAGAGAAGACATAATTTATATTGGCCCGCCCCCTGCACCCCTCTCACCCTCACATACCTTGGGCACGGCTCGACGCATGATGTCCTTGTACTCGTCCTTGCTGATGGCCCCCCGCGCGTAGTGGGGCTTGAGCGCCACCTTCACCTCCTCCACGACGCGCTCCATGCGCGCCTTCGTCGCCCCCCCATCTTCACGAGCAGACTGCTGCGTCAACAGTCACAACTAAAATCAACGCTCAAAATTTCTATGACAGCCATCGGTCAGCTCAAAATACACGGATATCTATAAAAAGATATACCCTACTCTTCCATACTCTAATATAATAGTAAAACCTTCAATTAATGTTAGAAAATCTGTATAAAATGTTAACAGCTTACGGTTCAGTATTTACCAGAAACAATAGTTTTCGTGCTGTTTGCTCAAACTGTCCTTTATATGCATCCAGACATCACTTAAAACGCCTATGTCATAGTGCATGAAAAATGTGAGATACCAATACACATGCGCCGTATACCATTATATATACATATTACGCTTAAAAAATCATCATAAAGTTGCCAACCTTGTAACAATATCAGCAAAAAATTTAAAACACTCACGTGAACACGTTCAGTGCATGACCTTAATGACCTTAGCGCATGAACGAGGATCCGGTATCTTGCACATACCAAGTTTGTACAAGATATTGGATGTCGATCTTAAGTAGATTGCAAGATATTAGATATCGGGAGCAAGTTACATACGAAAATTAACATTTCACATCACAGCAGTACAGCAGCAAGTGCTATACATAGTGCAAGTGCTATACAGTGCTGTACCGCGTGAAAGACAAAAGGACACATCTACGACTTATCATAGAACCATGTATTGACAGTACCGTGCTGATTGTGCCTGAAAAGAAAAAAAATTGCAAAGGCTAGCAGCAACACTCCAACAAGGTTGAACATGAACAAGATGCCCCACCTTCTTCGTACCCTTGCTGCCCTTGTGTGTTCCCTTGCTAGGGGGCGTCTCATCGCCACCCTGTGCCTCCCCACTGTCTGGGGGCCTCGCCCCCCTCACGGCATCCAACACGCGCTTCAGCTCCTCCACCTCCACCCCTTCCAGACCCGCCCCAACCCCCCCCGCAGGGTCAAACCCCACTGCAGCAGGGGGCCTTAACGGCAGGACCTGGGCAGTCATTGGCTGAACTTGAGCCGTGGGGGGCGCGGCAGGGAGATTGAGGGCGTCCGCTATGCCGGCCGAGCTGAAGAGTTGCTGGAGGGAGAGGGGCAGGGCAAACCCCCCAGAGGCGCTCGGCGGAGGGGGCACAAAAAACCCAGCGGCACCACTGGCGGATAAACTACTGGAGGGCGCACTAATGGGTGGTAATGTCAAAGCAGACACGCCACTATCACGCCTCGATGGCACGACTGACGTCACGCTGACACTGGTCCCCAACACACCCACCCGCAGGCGCGGGTCCACTGGCGGCTGGCTCACAGTGGTCGTCGCAGTATGGCTCGCATCATCTGAATAACCACTCGTGCTGTCTCTGGACTCGTCATCCGAGCTCGCCACCCACCTCCCCCTGTCTGAATCATCCTCCTGGTGGGTCTCGTTACCCCCCTTGCGGGCCTCATTACGCAAGGTCTCTGGGACCTGGTGGTTTACCGCTGATTGCCCTTCGTCTGATAAATTTAAATTCTTTTGAGCCGCGGCCTCACTGAGCACAGTTAACCGACTTTGGGGCCCTTGCCCCATAACCGGGCCAGGCCCTGTGACCGGGCCATGTCCAGCATTCGAGTCGGGCCAGTGCCTGATGCTCGCCTCAAACTCGCGCGCCCCGTCCTCACGGTAGATGGGTATCGGGGACTCGTCCCCCATCGATGACCCGCGGTCCGAGGTCCCCGCCGACGAACCCTCCGCTGGGGGGCCATGCGGGCCTCCTGGGGGGAACGTGTGCACTTCGGGGGGCCCTGGTAGGGAAGGCTGAGGGTCAGGGAGTAAACTAGACCTTGGGGGGTTATCTACCCCACGCTCTACAAGCCCAGCTGGATGAAGGGGAGGGGTGAACGCGTGCGGGGCAGGATGTGTGGGGGGCGGATGTGTCGCGATTAGAGCATGGGAGGATGGTGGCAGAGGAAACGCGGTATGCACGGATGTATGTGGCATGCTGTGAGGGGCGGCGTTAAAGTTTGAACCTGGGGGGGGCTGATCAGTCCTGTATAGCACTTGAGGGGGCATAGGCTGAAGATGACACATGGCCATACTTGATGGGGGAGGAGCAAAGGTGCCTTGAGGACCGGGGGGTGGTAGGGATCCTGGGGGGGGCAGAGGGCCTGAATGGGGCCGATTGATGAGAACTGCTCTCATCATAAGCTGTGGATCTTCAATACGTACAAATGTCCCCTGACCCCCAGGGGGGTGGACCAGGCCCCCGGGGCCCCCAACACGATGCAAGATTGCACCCCCTGCTGGACCAAAATGAGGCAGAGCGATGAGGCGATGAGCAACGAGCCCCAGGGGAGGATGAAGATTCATTCCTGGGGGAGGGGGCAGCAGGCGAGGGTCGAGAGGAGGATGTGAAAAGCCTGGCGGGGGGGGCATGAAGGCGGGGGGGCGGTTGAACCCCGTCAAGCGAGCAAGCTCGGTCTCACCTACCATACGCCACTCCAGGCGCATCGGCAGGCCGCCTGGCAAGTTGCCGGGTAAGCTCCCTGGTAGGCTGCCTGGCAAGACACTGGGTCGCTCGCCAGTGGGGTGTGGATGTGGGGCGTGGAAAAGGCGAGGGCCCTCAGCCAAAAAGCGAAGACCCTCAGGGGGACCATCCACCCTGGGGGGCTGAAGGGCCCCGGGGCCTCCAAATCTAGGCGGTGCTCGTAGCCTTGCCTCGCTTAGGTTCATTGGAGGCGGACGGGAAAAACCTCCTAGATTGGAAGCAGCAAAGAAGTTAGGCGGTGGCTCATTGAAATTAGGCAGTTCCATTGGCGCTAAACCAGGAGGTCTTCCATCCCCTCGCTTCACTTCAACTTTCTCCACTTCTGACCCCTCGGGCTTTAACCCCCCTAACCTTGACCCCTCAACCTTTGACTCCTCTGCATCGACGTCTCCATGTTTGCTAGATGTGACAGACCGGGGTGAGGCTGATCCATCCGCTGTCGGGTCGACGGGGTCGTAGGTCGTGGCCGAGTGAACGGAGGTCGTGCTGCCCTTGCCCAACAGAACAGGGATTGCCGAGCTGGCCCGGCCGTCAGGGCCTACCCCACCCTGGCCCCCAACCTCCCCGAGGGAGTTGTGAACACCCGCTGGCAGTAACCCGCCGCCCCTCCGAATTTCAGCCAGTGATGCCTCTAAATTTCCAACAAGCATATCCTGGCCGCCTAATCGCGCATTATCAAATGGTTGACCTTGAATGCCACGGTCACCAAGCTGACCTCTGTCTTCGTCTTCTCGATTCATCAGAAACGTCGCCTGACCCCTCCAAGGTTCTTGCGAACCGTTTCCAAGTGAATTACTAAACCCAGTGCGTCTGTCACCGTTATCCAACCCCTGAAATGAAGGCCTAAATTCATACGAAGGGCCAACGCCATCCATAAACCTGGGAGGGCCATCACCAAACATTGGAGAGTCATCACCATACATTGGGGGACCATCCCTTGATATATGTGGGCCATTCATGAAACCCTGAGGATTGTCTATAAAGCCATGTGACTCATCTCTGAACCTGTGGGGGCCATCTCTTGACCCACGTGAACCTCCTCTAAATCCCCGCATGTCATCCCTAAAACCTCGCTGGCCACCCCTGAAACTTCTGTGATCATCCCTAAATCCTCGTGCACCACCCCTGAACTCCTGCTGACCTCCTCTGAAATCTCGGGGGCCATCCCAAAACTCTTGGGGGCTGTTTCGATTGAAATTCTGTCCATATCGCCGATCGTCACCTCTATTCGCGCCCCCCCTTCTGAAACCACCATCACCACGCCACCCATGTTCATCGTAACTCTCGTTCCCACGGTTACCACGGTAACCACGTTCTTCCCCTCGGCGTGTATGACTGCCGTCTCTGCGACCTTGAGAGCGTGACCTTGAACGAGGGAGGCGACGCTGAAGGTCGCGGGAGCGCGATCGATCCCGGGAGCGTTCTTTCCTTTCAGAAGCACGATGGGATCTCGGTTCCAAGGAGACCCTCCTGGGGCTGACCCATGGGGGTTCCCTGGATGCTGAGCTGTTTCTAGATCCCATCAGCTTCTTGGGAATCCCTTCCACTGGCGGACTGCCAGATCTTCCCTTCACCGAACGACCTCTTATCCCACTACTTCTTGACCGGCTTCTTGCAGCGTCTCCGCTGCCATAACGACGCTCCCTAGACCCAGATTTTCGCATCACGCGCTGCTGACGATCCATAGATCTCAGCTGGCGTGGCCTATCAGCTGACGTAGATGTTTTCTGATGCTGTCGATCACCTGACCTAGATCGTTGCTGACGCGTTTTATCAGTCAAAATTGATCCTTGCTGAGTCTGCAGATCAGCTGATCTAGACCTAGATCTCTTCTGATGCTGTCTAGTCAAGGATCTAGAATGGCCTCGACTGCCTTGTCTAGTCCTCGACAAAGAACGCATCCTTGGTCGCTGACAACTCATCTCCCTTGACACAGATCTCCTAAGCAAGTCTTGCCTTGCAAAGTTGTTCTTTGATCCTGATCGACTTCTCGATCGTGACCTCTCCCTAGATAGGTCTTTTAACTTTTTTCTGCATTTGATTGCCTTACCAGATCTGTCCTTGGATTTGTTTCTCGATCTGTTCGTGGATCTGTCCATGGATGTTTCTCTCGACCTACTTCTATTTCTGTCTTTTGATCTCTGTATTTGTTTATCACTCGTCTTGTTTTTTGAAATTTCCCTAGATGCCTCCCTGGATCCGCCCTTCTCTCTGGACCTGCCCTTGGACTTGTCCATTATTCTGTCTCTTTCTTCAGACCTCTCTCTGGACCTGTTCCTGCGCCTCTCATTGCCTTGCTCTCTAAGTCTGTCACACGGAGATCGCTCTGACCTCCTGCTCACTGCTCTCGGAGATCGATTCTTTGACGACCTTCCATAAGTTCTCTCTCTAGATATGTTGGGAGCCCCTTTAGCTTCATCCATTGATGAGCTTCTACCTGTTCTATCTCTGGGCTTCACTTGCTCCTGCCTAGAATTGTCTTTACACTCAACCGGCTTCTCTTTTAATTTCCTTCTCTTACTATCTCCTTTACTGTCTCCTTCTTTCTCAAATCCACGAGTCCTTCTGGACCGGGGCTGACTGTTGTCACGCGTACTATCCCTAGACAAGGATCGACCCCTGGATAGGGAGCGCTCCCTTGAGTCCTGCCGGTTACGCCCTAACCCTCTCCCATCACTAGGTCGACCACCACCCCCCGTCCTATCGCCTCCCAGAACTTCTCTCAAACGCTTGCGCCCAAGTGTCTCAGGCGTTTCAGAGATGCTTCGAGACTTCTTCCTCAATCTGTCCTTCGTTTCACGTGACTCACTTCTTTTCTTACTCATTCCCCTTCTATACTTATCACTTCTGCTCCCTGACCTCTTCCTCCGGCCTGTTGAACTACGACCCCTGCTAGATGAATGTCCTTCTCTTGGACGACGACTCCTTTCCTTCGACCCTTTTACCTCTTCTCTAGATTCACAACTACGCCCCCGTGATGCTTCGCTTGAATGGCGTTCCTGTCTTGACCTATGATCTTTGCCTTTATTTCCTCTTTGCTCTCGATCCCTCTTTCGAGATTCATGATCTTTGACTTGTAATTCTCGTTCTCTTGCCTTTGATGCACGATCATCATCTGGTGATTCACTCCTTCGCATCTTCAAGCTGTCAGCTCCACACTCCCCTGCTCGGCTGACGGTATCATGGTGGATGCTCGAGGTTGCAGCCACGCAGCTCTCTGCTGCACTGGGCACAGCTGTTCCTTCTCCATCTGAAAATAAGCGACTTCCGTTTGCCAGCCCAGCGCCAGATGCTTTTGCACCATCGCTTTTACTATTTCCGTATTTATCTAAATAATCGTTTGCTGCTTCATTCCGAATAGAAGTATTTTGATCATTTCTTGACTCGTCTGAAAATTTATCATCTAAATTGTCATCGACTGAAGCTTTACTTCTAGCTGCTGTTGTGATTTTTCGACTGGATTTCTCGCTCACATTAAATGACCGTCGACTACGGTCGCCATCAGACATTTCTTCTTCTTTGTATTTTTCTTCTCTTATCGTATCTGCCTTGGTACTGCTACCATAGAGGCTACCAGGCGCGATCACTTCACCCTTCAGATCAATCTGGGCTGAAAGGCCTTCTGCTCTGATCTGTGGTAGGCTAAAGGAGCTGACCAATCGCAGCGACTTTGAACCGCGATCTGCGTCACTCTCAAACATATCTATAGTCTGGCTGGAAGCACTGGGCTCCATAATCAAACTGAGAATTTTCTAGAGAGAAAATTGCATACGATTTACTATTTAATTGCTACATGTAGAATTTAATTCAACACTTCAACTTTCAACTGATCGTGCATTATGCAAAAGATGTTGAAGTTCTTCAGTCCAAATGCATTACATAAATATATTAGGCCTATATAATCCTTCCTATAGAATCCATGCATCGAATCTGAGTTCGAGTAGAATCTGAGTGACAGCATTTATATATCCTTTCAGTCTCAGCAAGTGTCGTCTGCAAATACAACGTACAAAAATATTTAAACATCTATATCAATACGATTAAAAGTCGTGACGCAATTTCATCAACTTTCAGGCAATAAACTGCAAATAATTGTATATTAAAAGGGCCTTATAAAAATTAGCTTCATCTCAATACTATAGAGATTTTTACACTACGACATGACATTCGTGAATTTGAGCGCATGCCATAATATCTCAGACTAGTCTAAAGGCCTTTATTCACACAGGCCCTAATGATTTAATACAAACAACAACAAAGGTACACAATATCCCCCAAAAAAACCCCATTGCAATAAAACTACTGGTAATTAATCGCACACCATAATTTCATATTAGGTCCTGTGATTTCTATATATACCGCGGTTACCAGAATTTAAGCTTGAAGTTCGACGCGGATCACGTAGACCGACAGGCATATCATTATAACACGCATAAGGAGATACGGGTAGGCAATGATAAGCCGAGCAATCACGTGCCTGATATAGGGTCGGCAAACAAATTTGAGGCCCCGATATGTTGCGATGAAGCGTCTTGCTATAAAGCGCTAAATTTATTAAATACTTCTATCAACTTCTGCCATTATCGCTCAGTCGCAAGTTCGCCGAAGTTATAAAAGTAGTTCGAGTCAAGGTTAAGTCCGGTGGTCTAGCCAATCACAATGTTACTCCAAATATAGATCGGCTAAAAATAGATCAGCTAAAAGCTGGCTTTAGGGGCAGGGATTAGGGTTAGGGCCTCGTTATGGTCAGCAAGTTAGGATAAGAGCCCTGTTAGGGTCAGCAAGTTAGGGCCCCGTTACAAAGATCCAAAGCAAAAGTTTACAGCTTCCGGCTCAATGGCCGACTAATGAGTGAAAAGCGTAGGCAAATTAATAGGCCTAATAAGTTAAAATTCGGTCGCTCTAATTGCCGAAAGCGACCAAAAAGGAGTAAAAAGAGTGAAAAGGTCCCGAAAGAACCTAAAGGAGCACAAAGGAACGAAAAGGAGCCATTGCAAATTAGTATTGTCACCTTTTTAAAATTACTATTACAAATTAGAATTGTCACCATTCATCTCGACTTAACGTTCTTCGCCCGGTAGTGACCTGCAGCAATTTACAGTGGTCATACTTGTAGCATTTTCTAAGCTTTAACGTCGCCTAGGCTCAATTATTGGGATTTGCTTTAATAATTAAATTTAATGAACTCTCTAGAAGTTTTAACATTTAATAAACAAGCCAAAGCAAATCCCTTCTGTTTGATCCTGTTACGTCCAAAATTCACTGCTTTTTGCTCCTATTCACTCCTTTTCGGTAATTAGTGAACCCGTTAAAATTCGATAAATTTATTGAAATCAGCCTAAAATTTGTTTGCCGACCATAAATCAGGTATTCGCTCAGCTTACTATTGCCTATCTTCTTATACATGTTATAATGATATGCCTATATGTGGTCCACGTTGAACTTCATTTCGTTCGACAATTTTATTTAATTGTTTTATTACAACACTCTACCACATTCATCTGTGCAAATAAATTTAAACATTACTGCAATAAAATCTATAATATATATATTTAAAATAAGCAAAAATCACAGCTGTTACCATTACGAAGTTTTGGATTGAGCTTATTCGCTCATAAGTGGCACGCCAGCTCGGTTAATCCGCGCACCGTGCAACAACGCGTAGGCCTACTCTGTCTCGGACTCTGATGTAGCCGTACGCTTCCAAGACATTTACTAACGTCCATGCTGTAAACAAACTAATAAGTAATTAATTCGGATTAAGGCATAGGTCCGTATTCACTAGCCTATCCTAACACTCTGAGACATGGAAGATGCATTCTATGCATTGAGAGGAAAATATCAACGACGCCATTGCTGTTCGCAGATAATCGGATATCCGGTCGCTGGTCATGCGCTTTTTCTTCTTTTTGAATCAGAGAAAGTTAAAAACTTCGCAAGCGCATTGTTTGAAGTCTGGTTTTGATCCCCGTTTGAAATGCGCTTGAGTTTTGTAAGGTGAATCAAATTTAGACTATGGCTCCATGCTAAAAACTCTGGTTTGAACGTAAATCGTCGGGAGCGTTGAATTTATGGACAATTTAACAAGCAACAAGAGAGCGTTTTGGTAGCAGTCATTGAGTTAGTATATAATCACTAGAGGAGCTCTGATGCTGTACAGCTTGATGTCAAACTATGCATAACCGGAAGTTGAGTAGAAGTTAGGCCTCGTGGCTAGACACTTCCAGTTGATCGCGATTTTAGAGTCTTTTTTAATGACTACAGCAAATGCGATTGGAGAATTGGTTTGCTGTCGTTATTCATCACAGTATTGTTTATAATAAGAACCGGAACCGGAAGTGTCTAGCCAGTTCCCTCAACCTCAATGTGCACCCGGATTAATTAGTAGTTTTTTCATAATTTTTCCCTAAATGTGCATATTTCACTCTCCCAAAATTCGACATTGAACCGGCCAAATTTTGTTTTTGACTGGTACAAAAATTAAGTGCCCTATTACTGAAAAACTCATATATAAAACTAATTTTCAGAAAAGAAGTTTTTGTTCTTACCGTCCCTCCCCCCACCTTATTCCTGATTTGTATGTATGTATGTATATTACACTTTTAACGCGCCAAAAATATGTCATGCAAACGGAGATGGAAAAACATCATTTGCTTGAATCGTATGTGCGGGAGAAGTGCAGCAGACTATAATGCAGAAAATGGATTTGAAAAAATGAGTTTTAAGCCTGGATTTAAAGAAGAGGGACTTAGTCGATCTGATGTCCTCCGGTGGATGGTTCCACACGGCCTCGGACGCGCTGGTGAAGGCCGGTGACTTCATTCGAAGGGGAAAATATGCTTTGTCACGCTAAAATGGTGAAAACATGGTTTCCATGACCAAAGAAACAATAATGTTTTTTCCCCACTACCAATAAGTATTTTTCATTGAAGTTAATGGCAGCACTGACTACTTCGGCAGACTAAGGTCAAGTATGGCGGCTCGCGCTACTGAGCTAAGGCATCAGCACTGGCTAACCTTTAACACAGTGGGAGCGAGGGCTTGGTAGCAGTAGTCTATAGCAATAGTCGAGGCCCTACTTTAAATCAACTATATAAAATTTAATGATCTCTGTGATGTCGAACCCATTGAAAATAACTTCAAAGCTTTGTGCCGATGATTTCAAAATTAATCTAGCCTGCCCCTCACTAACAACGATAGTCCCAAAATAAGCCCTTTAAAATCGACTTGGACGCACATTTTAGGCAGACCTTGTGGAACGTACACGACATTGTATACTGTATAGGCTATAATTATCTGTTTGTAAAAAGTGGTTGCAAGCTTGCAGAACACTACATGCTTGCATGGCTGCTTGCACTACAGGGCTATTGCTTGCATGCTTGCATGGTTGTTTGCACTATAAAGATAGTCTATTGCTTGCATGATTACATGGCTGCTTGCATTACAGGGCTATTGCTTGCATGCTTGCATGGCTGCTTGTACTACAGGGCCATTCTTGCATGGTTGCATGGTCGCGCTGCCGGGCGCAAGAACACCAGTATGGGCATAGAGCCTAGGCCTATCCCTGCTCGAACTCACGCGATGATCAAGTAGCCTACCTTGGGATGGGACGTAGGATTTATTGCATGGGGAGGGGCGGGGGGGTTGGGGGGGGGGGGTTCTTAACGTGTCCAGAAAATGACTAATCATCGCTCGACACGAATTACATGTATGCATAGGCCTACAACCCTACATGCAGACTAGTTCATAGCCTGAGAAGATTTTGAGGCCTGCTCAAAAGTGTAAGCGTAAAAGCCACAAAATCAAAATGAATAACCTAAACAAGATAACTGTATAACTATAATAGCATTAATATAGCCCTCGGAAAGCATGATCTTTCGGTCTCCCCTCCCTCTACTGTTGACGGTCATTGGCCCCGTGCACCCCGTGACATCAGTTTTCAATTGTCCGTCGTTGTCAACCAAGTTGTCGTTGTTAGTGCGCAAATGCCATCGTCGGTAGTCGGTACACATCGACCTGGTAGGCCTGCCATCGTGCTGTGTACAGTAGACTATATTAGTCAGAGTATGCCTTCGTGTGGATCCTTGCGTTCATGTAGTACTAGTTTATGTCGCATACGTACGTGCATGCAGTCTATAGCGGCTTTGCTAACACACAGATGGCGTGAAGGAGGACGCTTGATAATGTTGGTCTGCTGGTCGCTTGGAACAGCGTCGACGAGTTGGAACGCGTTGAGGGTGCGAGTTAGAACTGTTAGCTTCGAATGACAATGTGACACGCTCTAACATTAATGGGCCTAGATATACCAAGCAGGTAGATTAGGCCTAGTATGATGATGATGATGATGATATAACCTGCTATAAATATTAGGGCCTCCACGTTTAATTATCATGATGAGCATAAGGTCTGCAAATGAGTCGTAGGCCTATTTCGAACGACTCGCTGAGTGACGTGGAGTATCAATTGCTATAATTTTAATCTTTATCGATTTCCATCTGCTTGTCTTACTTAATATTCATTACTATTTTTATTTAGAGACAGAGTTATTTTTTTTCCTTTAACGCTGAGCCAAGTATGACAAATGCTCACACTTTTTTCGCTTTCAATTTTGACAATTTTAATGATATTCTGATTTTTAGTGACCAAGGAACAGATATCGTGTCAGTTTGACATTCGCAAACGTCCGAGCGGCGCCGAGCGATCACCACTGTGTGTGATCGACTGAAGAAATTCGAGTCTGCTCGTCGTCGTCTACAATAACATACATCTGCAACAGGCTCTGCTACTTCTGAACAGAAACAGTGGCGACGTCTAGCATGGGCTACCGTTAACGTTCAGGGGGTGATTTACTTACATTGAGGAGCATTTTCGCTTCCGCTTCTATAGTGTTCAACATTGTTTTAAAGTTCGGGATTGTTATTTTGAAGGAAGAGACATTACACACATCTCGACGATCTCACTTTTTTTCTCCTGCTGAAAATCAGCACACACCCGTGTAGATTAAAAATTCGAATCGAATAATGAAAACGCAACTCTTTGGTGCGAGTATCAAGGCTAAATAAGCCGGGTATAACTACTCCAAAGCTTGAAGGCCTAAATCTTTGCACCGAATAGGACGTCGCGTGACAAATTCCCAACGTCAGAAGACTTGAAATTCGGAAAATTATAAATGAGAAATTAAAGAATTAAAATGAGAAATTAGTGTGACGCCCATAATATCAGGAAAATCAGTTGGAATCGTCTGTTGACCACAAAAACCTAAGACTAAATCTCTTTCGTTGGCGAAGGTCGAATACATCTCTTTGCCCGAAGACACGGATAGGCGTCGTATACAGCCTACCTAGTTGCAGTCACGGTATGGATCGCTACGTGTACTTCAATAGCGACGATGCGCAGGCCGCAATTGTGGCCGCTTCGGCAGGCCAGCCGGCCAAGGCGGCCAAGTTATTGGCCGGCCAGACGGCGCCCGGCCAGACGAGCAACACGCCGGCAGACTTCACCATCACTGACTTTGAGTTCAAGCACGACTTTCAGAACGCTGACCCCTGGGAGGTTGGGTTACCTTTTAATTATTTGTATTCATAGGTGATTAATTAGGTATATAAGCCGACTTGTGCGAGGTAACCCAATCACTGGGAAGTAGAATCACGATACAGTCTCTTACTATATTTAATTATAGGCATGCTAAGGTGTGCAATTGCTCATTTCTCGTTGTTTATGTTCTTTAACAAAAATCTTTCTAAGTATTAACATCATAACATGCCTCTAGGTAGGCCTAACAAAAATTGTCATTTATGCATAGTTTGTGACAAATTTTTATGAATATTTATTTTTTATGCACAATTTAAACTAAGAAGGAAGCTATGCGTTTCATGTGGTTGATTTCTATTAAAGATATTGTGAAGAACTATTTTCCAGGCACGCATTTCTCTCGAGTCTTGTCTAACACACCACATTGCAGGCCCACCATCAACTTCACAACACACAGCAATGATAACACTAGATCTGCAGATGATCAGATCACACCTCATCCCTCTCATCATCACGTGACGCCCCTGCGTGTCACAGGTGAGCCTGTCCGAGTTCATCACGGAGGACTTCTCAAGTGACGCCAAGTGGGGCTACCTCTGCACGGACGGGGTGATCGAGTCGACGCTCGTCGGCAACCGCTACGTGCCGGGCCTGCTGCGACGCGTCCAGCTCAAGGGGCCCTCGTTGCGCACCGCCTTCCATCCCGAGATCTTCATGAGCGCGGTCAAGCTGCCTACCAAGCACTCCAACTACCGCTTCACGCTGCTCGGTGAGCTAGACCTGAGTAACAGGAGTCTTTCACAGTTTCACTGTGGCAAAGGGCGACCAAAGGGAATGTACCAAATCGACCAACGGGAGAACGTACCGAGATGTTTAAAAATTACAGAGGGAAAATGTAATTGTAGGCGGCACTACAAGTGTTTAATTGTAGATAGCATTTCACTAGACTGTTTAATTGTAGACAGCATTTCACTAGACTGTTTAATTGTAAACAGCATTTCACTAGACTGTTTAACTGTACACAGCAGTTCACTAGACTGTTTAACTGTAGACAGCATTTCACTAGACTGTTTAACTGTACACAGCAGTTCACTAGACTGTTTAACTGTAGACAGCAGTTCACTAGACTGTCTGATAATTATTAGACAGCATTTGAATAGACTATCATGGCGCATGTCATAATAAAGTTACTGGAGATTAATGATTTAACGGAAGTTTAATATAAAAATTGTTTCAAATTCGTTACATATTGCAGTCAAATAGAATAATAGATGAAAAGACCATTCTTAAAGCGATGAAAAGTGAAATCATGTAGGTTCATAGACAGACATCCTTGAGAAGTCTTTATTTGTATTACCTTTGTTCTTAATTGTATTCTTTTTCTCAGGCGAGAACCGGCAGCCGGTGTCCATCAAGGCGGGCAGGATCATGTTCACGCTCCACTTCCGGCGCACTGGAGTGCGGCGCGCCCCCAGCGCTTACCTCAACGGGGGCGTCGAGGGGTTCTACGAGCAGGAGGGGGGCGAGGAGGACGAGGAGGGGGAGGACGAGATTGTCGA
>JAQIWG010001675.1:0-23275 GCA_034695025.1 Chamaedrilus cognettii | reverse complement strand
CCCCCCCCCCCCCCCCCCCCCCGTCATCAAGGTACACCTCTCGTCAACAAGGTACACCCTCCCACCTCCTTTCAATCGCTGCTACTTGACTTCTATCACTGTGCATAGCAACACTATTGCTAATGTATGCTATTGTTTTAAAATTTTCCTCTTTGAAATATCTGATTGCAGACTTTGGATCTTGTAGACTGCGGCATGTCGGATGTTGTTTGAACGCGCGATTGTTAAAATAAGATGTTGCCTTATATTTGTCATCGACAACAGCTCTCGATGCGCAAATAGGGCATTTTGAGGCATTGCACCGTGTGCACTACAGCAGCCGGTAGGACTTGAAAGATTAATTGTTGGCATTTTGTGCAACTGTGTTGCGTGTGTGAATCTGAGGAAACGCTGCCTTTTGAGTTTTTAGGGATCGTTTGTTATATCAAGAATTGATGTGCTATTTACGAAGCATTTAGCAACAGCGCTATTTATAAAGCATCGTGCTATGTTGTGAAGCGTCTTGCGTCTGCGCTGTGCAGAAGTGCATAGACATCCTGATAGAGAAGGAGTACTTGGAGCGTGTCGAGGGTCAGAAGGACACCTACAACTATCTCGCCTAGCGTCGGTACGTCTCGCGTTTAGTATCAAACAACACCGATAACCAATGGCACCTACAGCTGCATCGTCTAGCGTCGGCACCCACTGCAGACTGGAGTAAAAAGAGATCGGTCTGCTGCCCAATGCTCCCCGGCCGAGGCGTAATCTGAGACAACTGAAGATAGCAACAACAATAATAATCATCGCTATTAACGCCTACAACTACCTTGCCTAGCCTGAGTACATACTTATAGTAGCAACAACAATAATAATAATCAGTGCTATGCAAATACTGCTGATAGTAAAGGGTTCCATTACAGGCAATCCATTACAGTGGACAAATAATTTATTGGACTACTTTGTCATTGACAAGGGACTATTCTTGGCAACTCTCTTGTTAGGGTGAGTGGATGTTGATGGAGATGTTTTGTGTGTTGTGTTCAGTGGAGCAAGCCTCGCCCTCGGTCACACAAGGTTTGCTCGCCTCTTGCCCTCTTGTGTCGCGTCACGCCCTGCGTGGTCTACCAACCACGTTATTGTGTGTGTTTATCACACTTTAGTGTGGTAATACAGCTTGAACAGACGTGACACTGACACTCCACGGGCGCGTGTGACGCTTTGGACTGATGTGACTCGAACACATGTGAGCGGTGACTTTGACTTGTGTACGGGTGGTGTGACTCTGACCAACCCGGGCAAGTGTGTTTTAGCACGCTCGAGCTAATGTGTTTTATTGCCACATCTAAACGGGCGCTTCACATCGAGGCTGATTTTATGTGATCACATCTCGAGCCATCAGTTCCGTTCTGACTTTTGTTTGATTCACTGTGGTTCTGTTTTTCTTTTTTGCGATGCTATCATTGAAACTATCCGACTTTGAATCCCTAAGTCTAATCCCATGCATAACCCTAACCGTATGCTAAAAATGAAGTGTGGAACGAAAGTGACGGGGCCTCTTGAAATGAATATCATCTGGTGTGTGAGGGGATAAAGATCGATGTGGGAGGATCTGCGGTTTTTGGTGAGAAACATTGTCATGGTTCTTTAATTGACTTTGTCACCGTCTGCGTGTACATAAACCCTGAGCAACATCAATTACTCTGCTACCAGCGAGGGGTGTTGCTACACCACATTGAGGGGTATTGCTACACCACATCGAGGGATGTTGCTACACCACAGCGAGGGGTGTTGCTACACCACAGCGGGGGGGTGTTACTACACCCACATCAACACCACTCTTTGTACTTATGGCTATGCTGATGCTTTGGATGAAATTTGAATTCTTGCTGATGTTAGACGTGGATAGCTTGAGACTTGAGCGGCAGTTGGGCTGAGTCGCGTCGTTGGTCATTGAAACATACGCCTTTTTTGCTTCAATGCGGATTTATTCGTTTTGAATCTTTAATTTGGTTGAGGATTATATTTGAGCCATAAATGGGGGTTTGTTTGAGCGCAGTGCGACTGATATAATTTATTTACATTATATCTGAGGTTGCCATTTACTGATGTTTCTTTAATAATGTGGAGCCTGCTGATTATATTACAAGCAGATACCAATTGTGCTGAGGAACTGTAAGAACACTTCATTGCACCAATTTGAAACCAGGTCATGAACATTATAATTTTAGCAGTATAATATTCACTGCTGGTGATGCCCATTTTAAGATCACTTGAACCATGAAGGCTCATAGCCTTTTTGAAAATACGGTTACATTAATTAAAGAGCTTAAAATAGTTTGCACGGTTTGTTTGGTTTATCCAGTCTATATTTAGATCTAAATTGATTTGTTTGCGATGAACCAATGAATATGTAGTTGTCGCTAGTTGCAGTGATGACGTTTAGCGTACTCCGTGCTCTGGGGTCCGCAAGTTTGCAGTGTGTGAATAGTTTGATGATTTCTGTGAGATCTTGTTTGCCACCTTGGGCTGCTGAAGCATGTTCTGCATTGAGTTTCTAACAGACGCACAGCACTATTAAAAAATAATAAATAAATTATGTTTTAGCCTTTTACAGTAAATGCAACTCATCTTAGAAATGTGAAGGCACAAGAGTTGAGGGTTTTTTTATAGCTTTGGATAAATGTTGTAGGAAATTATGTAAAAATTTGTTTCTTGCAAGAACTGTTTGGTTAGAAAAACAAAGAGCAAGCTCTGTAAAAAGTTATTACATTTGTTAAAATATCTTTTTGAAAGCATTTCCGAATCATCCCGTTGACAAAAAAATGGATACAGATATTTTATTCGTATATCCTTTCATGCCATCTGAATGGTGAATACGCGCGTTGCTGTATATGAATATATCGATCTTCTGCCGTTCAACCTTCCTCTCATCAACTGACTTTGAGTCACGCATACGTTCGCTGGAGCCTTTTTCTACTCTAACTTTAAAGTACTCGCAAACATTTTGGCGCATTTCTTTGTGTAGTGCACAATTACCACCGTTGAGCCACTCTATCTGATCCATTGATAATACGTCAATAATAATGGTTGCGTCAATCGATTAGAACTTGGTTCCTTATTACATCTTGAAGCGATATTGTTTGATCAACACGACCTGACTGAGACGGACGTTGGTCTTTTTTATTTTTTAGAGTTTAATGAAAATGTTGAGTGAAATGACAGTATGCATCAACTTGTACTGATATTGATCTTAGATTTAATTCTTTAAACAATCGGATTGCTCAAATAATCTATTTCACTCGCTAGGATTGATCAATTTTTCTCAGATCAAGATCAACTCTAGTTGGTGCATCATGCAGTTAGACAAATACCCAGTTAGTTGTTCAATATAGAGTTGAAAATAGATCTTGGGTCAATTTTGAATTGGCAATATTTTATGGTTAATATCTGGGTCTATGGTCTCAGATCAAATATCCTGCGACCCGATTGATCGAAACTGATTTTGTTCTGTGAGCTCGATCTTAGCACTGTTGAACAACTGAGCGAATCAGAGATAGCCCTTCGGCGTGAATTGAAAGTGAACAAGTAACTTGTTGCTGTTGGTTAGCAATAAATAGGAATTTTATTAGATTCAGCTATACATCATCATTCACAACACGAATTAAATATGAACACGACAGAAATGAAATACACGTGGGCAGTGATCGGTCGTTAGCTGGCCTCAACTTTGTAATAAAACCATCTCAAAATGAAATCCACATTCACAGGTATCGTATTGTCTGTAGATTGCACATGATTCAAACTAATCCCAGCTCTGTCGACATCAAGCAATAGATAACAACAACATGAGAGCTGGAAAAATTAGCTTGAAACGTAATAAGAGCTAGCCTTCTACAAACTAACTTTAAAAATCATAATTTAAACGAATGAACTGTGAGTGACCTCTGTCACATATATACAAGTATATTGGTCCACCAGTCGGCGACAATGAATAAACAGGCAATGGGAACAGCAGCGTGTTAATCTAAAAAAATATACACTAAGACAAATGTTTTCAGATAGATGAATGAATGGTGGAATATAAGGAACATTTAGTATAACATGGATTTTAAAGCAGATTATTTTATCAGCGTATTGCATGATCTAGGCATCTACGAAATAGAGATCGACAGTTGAATTCTATACTACATACAACAGAGGTAAACCTAAGCTATCGAGCAGACTCAATGAATTTTCAATTGTGATGTATTCCACTTCTTCAAGACCAATAACATAATCAATAAATAATTACGAAATATCAATAACTAAGCATCGGCAAACATTACAAAACTAAACTACGGCTTGTGTACTTTCTGTACATCGCCGTAGCCTATAATCATTTGCAGGTTTTTGGAATTCATCGCATTCAATTGCTACAACAATCACAGCATACAGTTTGTTCAAAAACACGTCCGTCTGACATTGTGGATATACTTAGGCCTACTTTGACGCTTGTCAAAAAGCGATATTGAAGCGGTTTAGCTGACTTTAAAGTCCGTTTCTTTTCCCGAAGGTAGTGTCGGGACGTGGGTTCATGAACAATAATCATGATTTCTACAACAACTGTGATTGCTAAATATGTATTCGGCACCTGCCGGACAAAACCAAATCACCTAAACTCTGCTACAACGCTTCGTAGAACATGCGCAAGTCGGCACAATACAGCATTGTAATAAAGCAGTCAAACTATTGCTCTTTTCCATCTATCGGGACCACCTATAGCTCTACCAATTCTAGCTCACCAGGAGCAAACGCTATCAGATAGAGAAGAAGAATTGTATCAATAAACTACGTTCCAGAAACGATAGCAGCAGCCAGTTACAATTTGCTAATATCATCATAGTAATTCAATATAGACCAAACAACATTCAACGTATAATAGTAACTTGCATAGTACACGAATGATAGATTGGAATGGATGATACCTACCAATGTGAAAAAACTTAACTAGTGCAATAATTACTGATTTCTCTACTACATGTAATTCGTGCCAAAAAATTTAAACTTAAAAATCGGTTAAAAGTTAAATCATCGAAATCCTATGTAATGAGGTATAACGTTCCGCTCAATCACTGTCCTAGTTGATCGATATAACGTACTTTCGCAATACAATCTTTTTTATCAAATCTAGCATGAGCTTCACCCTTTGACGGAACCAGCCACATGACAGAGACTTAAACAATTACGGCTAGTTGCTCGACCTCGATTTGAGTGCAATTTAAGTGAGACTTAGTGACGTAGCTCGATTTTTTCTGTTCGTTTTTCGAAATTTTCTGTTACTCGACCTCGATTTTTTTGCGCGAATTAGCAATCCGCGAATTAATTTTTCAATTCGCGCATTGATGCAAATTAGGTGCGATTTAACGGCCAACGCATCGAAAAGTCAGTTGCGTTTCAAGATTCAAATTTTCACGATATTATTGAACCGCTGTTGACACGCGTTAACACCATTAGGGCCTTCCGGAACGCAAACTTAGCACTGTCAAATTTTTCAAATCGAGGTCGAGCAACTAGCAGTTAGTTAAAGCAGCTAGACACATCTGAGCATTAGAGCTCGTTTTCTGACTACTAGCTTCTACTTAGCCTGTTAGTGAACATAACATTGACAATCAACTTACCTCTAACGTTACAAGCAGCACAACACCCTAATTATAGTGTCAAGATCTTTTACATCGATTTGATGACGAGTTGCTTTATTCACAATTAAATACAACGAGTATGATAATAAACCATATATCAGAACTTACATTTTTTTTCACTAAATAGGGTAGGCCATTTGCAGCCACTAACACAAGAATCCATGTGCCTGACCCCGCAGGGGGCAATGGGGACAGCGTAAGAGGCCTTCCGGGGAAAGGATAATCAACCCCAATGATTTGTCACGAGCGTAGAAAGTAAAAATTGAATTAATACGATATTTAAATATTTCCAGGCAATAACTGTTATACAATCCATTCAAAGTTATTTGAAGAACGTTGTACTGTTATTTGCACCATGATAGTCTGTTGAATATGCACTGAACGCCTCAGAGGTGACCGTGGTGACATCACGCAGTCTCTCAGTATCAGTGACGTCATGCAGTCTCTCAGTATCAGTGACGTCATGCAGTATTTCAGTATCAGTGATGTCACGCCAAGCTGCGCCAACGTTACAGCGCTGCATCGACACATCACCCAGCCCACTTCCACTGAAATACACCATTGCTGGCTATTTGATTCCTTAACTTTCAGTTTTGATCATAAAACCAATCTCAATATTATAATAATATTATTGCTGTGATCAACTTTCATTCGGCCACCAAATGCGGGTGCGTGCGGTTTGAATAACTACAGGACAAAATCTACGCTACGCAAATAACTTTGATACTCTTCTTTATGTGTTAAAACATGCCAATGCTAAAATGTAGGTTAACATTGCAATAAAGTCAGTTATTATTAAGGTTAAAACTCTTGATAAAACTTGACCAATTGACCATTGAAGTCATATCACACAAAAATTCAGTGATAATTACTCAATTTCTCCCTAACAATTATGCTAGACAACAATTTTCATGAAAAGTGACGTCAGACAAAATATCCTTTGCAAATATCCTTCACAGTGTATCTCGTGTCTTTTAGCCAGTGTGAGAGAGTGAGAAAGATACGAACTCACCTGACTACTCCTAGCTGTTGCACAGGGCGTTGAGGAATGCATTGGTCACGTTAGCGACGGAACTGTAGTCCGGCAGTAGATAGACATAACTCGAGTTTGTCGCCACCTATCGAGTGAAGGGTGCAGAAATATCGTACAGAAGGGTGCAGAAACATATAGGCATCAAAATGGATACATAGATCACAACAAAATTTACACAAATTTTCTTAATGCTATAATCCCATAAGCGAAATTTTATGCAGATTATTTACATTTATTTTCTTAATTTTAATTCCTACAAGTTTTGGACTTCTTTGGTTCCCTGAGAGGGGAAGGGACCCCTCAAATCCTAAAATGAGACCATCAGCACCCCCCTTCGCTGGACGTGAGTTGTACTCAGCAAGAAAACGTCTCCATCAGCACCCTCCCCCTCGCCCCAATTCTCTTGCACCACACTTTGTTTTGTAGAATCCTACGGAGCAGCTTTCTGTGACATAATTTGGCCCTTATACGCATCAATAAATCTAAATCATGATCAGAATAAACGTTTTAAATTGTTTAGAAAAATGAATATGATAATGATAAATTATCTTTGCGCAAATTATCGCAATTGCCGTTACCGCGGTCATTTCTGGGAGATTGTTGTTGACATTGATGACGACTGCGTACATCGCGATGCCGGAGAACTTGTTGAGGCCGGCCTGCGGAACCGTGCTGTTCTGCAGCACATTCGAGTAGCCGTCGCTGACGAGCACCGCGATCTGGGGAATATTCTTCCGAACGCCCGGACCACCAAAGTCAAAGTCGCCTTCGCAAACACGAAGCAGATTTGTTTTGCAACTGAATCCAATGGAAAATTGTTCAAGGCAAATTCGCCACAATAACAGATTTAGGAAAGAACAATTGAAAATGTAAACGCAACGCGAATTTCCTGTGAAAAAAAATACATTAAGCCTGTCATCTGTGTACCGCTCTTTGGAATGCCAAATATTATAGGTTTATACTATAGATAGGCTTACAAGAGCAAAAACGCACACAAAATTACAATAAATTCAGTGATCCAAATCATAACAATTACTTCAGATTTCAACAGACTGGGCAGTCTGCATTTATTTGACATCATCCAGGCAGCACTGATAGCTGATGATGGGAGATGATATGTGCAGGAGGCAGTGACGTAACTATTGGAGAGCTTGGAGGGCAGCTGCGCCCCCTGGTGAAATGTCTGCCCCCTATGCTGCCCTCAATGGCATGACGAATAGAGTTTTTTTCTGCAAAGCTTTACATGCATGCCAGATGAGCATGCCAGATGAGCATGCCAGGTAAGCATGCCAGGTGAGCGTTCTAAATTGCATTGGGTCGAAATGAGTCGTATAAGCATCTTAGCAGTTTTGGGTGAATAAAAAATAAAACGAGATCAAGAAAAAAATAACACTAAACAGCACCTTTTCAGGGCACCTTGCTGCATGCCCCCTCTGCGCATATGCCTGCCCCCCCCCCCCCATACGCTTCCTCCTCATTTAGAACTAGAATTTAGAATTTTGATCAACTGGATGAAAATCTAGTCTAGAATTTAGAACTTAGGATTTAGATTAAAATGTAGATCACAATCTAGTAAAGCCTCTCGCCGCAAGCGTGATGTACTGACTCGCGCCGAAGATGTCGACCCTCGTCGCCTCGAGCGCGGCCTGTGTGTTGGTGAACCCTCCAGGCTGCAGGTAAAAGTTGAGCGCGTTGAGCAGCGCTTCGGGGTTCCCAATGAAGTCGTTGAAGTGGATCTCGTCACGTACGTCGGTCGCGTACGTCACCACGGCTACGCGCGCGTTGTCGTTGGTGACGTCGAGGCCGGACACCACGGAGCGCGTGAAATTGAGGACGAGCGGGATGTGGGACTCGTCCATGATGCTGCCCGAGACGTCGAGGATGAACGCTATGTCTTTCTGACCACTGCACCCTGAGGAGCGGCAATAGCGTATGATCATAATGGGTTTAGAGTCGGTTTCAGCGTTCGATGACGTCATCGGGGACCTCTCAACAGAGGCTGGTTTATATTGGTCGCTTACAGGTACGCCTGTAGGCGACTAATTGCAACACTTTGGGGGCATGGGAGGCAATTGCCCCAGGTTACTATTCTTTTACGTACAATGTGCTGTTTTTATCCATGATTTGTGCCATATTTATTTGGTGTGCCCCCCTGCCCTGAGACCTTCCGGCGTCCCTGGTCGCTCTAGATGAGGCCAAAATACAAATCAAAAAGCAAGCAAGCAGAATATTGCATAAAGCAGAAGAATAGTTTGCATTGCAGTTTATTTTCACACAATCAGTGAAAAAACTTTATTAAAACATAAAATTTCATGAAATCTCAGTAAATTTCATGCATTCTCCCTGTTGACAGAACCTATTGAATTATCAGCTGCATTTGTTTTCTAGATTAATTTCAGAAGTTGTCTTAGATTCCCTGTACCCCACTGTTTGGAACCCCTGAAAGTTTCCTATAAGGAAAGAAAGGGCGCTGACTTCGTTCACAGTTGATGCCGGAGAAGCCGGAGAGACAGCGACAGAAGTAGTAGGCGAACTGGTCGAGGCACGTGCCCCCGTTCTGACAGGGGCTGGACGCGCACTCGTTCACATCTGGAACACACGAGATGCAGCGCAGTCTTACTCAATTAATGCCTTAATATCAGAAACTTATTAGCTACTAAATTTGCATTTTTACCTTGTTTGAGCACTGTGTTCTTGCTTTTTAGGCTTTCACTCAACGGTGAAACGTACATTGCTTTGTACAGGAGTTGTTGCCATGCTGCAGGGAGGCGGGCATTCGTCTGGTGGTGGCCGCGTTGGGCGACTTTGTCTTGTCCGAGCCCTATGGCTGGTCCGAGCTCTATGTCTGGTCCGAGCCTATGTCTGGTCCGAGCCCTATGTCTGCTCCGAGCCCTAAGGCTGGTCCGAGCCCAATTAACATTCTACAACAATATATTCAGTATATGGCAGTATTAAATATCAATTCAGTATTCATAAATATATTCAGACTGTATTGAATAGCAGCACAAGACACTGGAAGCAGCTCGCAGTGCTTACTGTCGCATGTAGCGCTGATGAGGCTGGCTGCCACCTGCGGCCACATGGTGTAGTTCTCTGCGTAGAACAGGTTCGCGCTCCAAGGCATGCTCGCTATGTTATGAATCTCATCCTGGTTCACAAAGTCGCCCAACGCGGCCACCACCAGACGAATGCCCGCCTCCCTGCAGCATGGCAACAACTCCTGTACAAAGCAATGTACATTTCGCCGTTGAGTGAAAGCCTAAAAAGCAACCTACGACGTACTAGCTAGGATTTAGCAAACTATTGGCAATTCAATTGAGTTAAGTTCAAGTATTTGCATTGATCAGAAATCTGCATCAACAGCCAGTTCAAAACTTGCTTTAGTGAGCCACATATGCGATCATCCGAATCATTGCATCAGACGCTAACAAGTACATGTTGCTTTCATTTGCCCTCAGTCAAAATAGTCGGAGGTTTGCCTCCTCTCTCCACCCTACCCCCCCTTACCTGGCGAGGTTTGCCTCGTAGACGGTCATGTTGGGGTCGACGTTAGAGTTTCCATCAGTGACGACGAGCGCGACGTTTGGCGCTTCGGCGCGCTCGCCGTTCACTGCCTGGAAGGAGACGTTGCGCAGCAGGCGCAGACTGTCCGCCGTGTTCGTCACGTTACCCACATACGGCACGCGCGCTATCGCCTCTATCAGGTCCTGCGCGGCGCAGCAAATACACAGTTAGGCTCCGGTGACGCCATCAAACGCCGACACAGACTCTAAACCCACTATTATTATTATTATTAATCTCCAGCCGAACCGGCCGGATACAAGCCACGCCTATTGCATACTTCCAATCATAGATCTGTCAATCAAAATAAAATAAAAAATATAAAAACTTAGATATTGTAACCTTAGCCTATCTTAGCCAAGCCCCAGCCTAACACTAACCTAATCCTAACCTAACCATAAGCTAACCCTAAACTAATTCCAAGCAGTTGCCACAGTTGAGTACGAGATGAGCTCGTACTTCGTGTTTAAACCACCATTGCCAAAGCTGCAGTGAGTCAAAATTTTTGCCATGGTCGGGATTCGAACCGACGCGCTGTCGAACCAGTAATCCGAGCTCTGTGACTTAAACCACTCGACTACAAAGCTTCGTTTAAAGCAGACAGGGGGCTCAGACCTGCTTGATGGGGTACGTGAGGAAGTTGAACGAGTAGGTGGCCGCTGCGCTGAAGTACAGCAGACCGACGCGCGTTTTGTCCGGTCCGATCTCGAGCTGCTGCAGCACTGTAATGATCATCGCCCGGATCATCTCAAAGCGATCTGCGTGGATGCTTCCGGAAGA
This sequence comes from Chamaedrilus cognettii, assembly GCA_034695025.1. Classification (NCBI taxonomy): domain Eukaryota; kingdom Metazoa; phylum Annelida; class Clitellata; order Enchytraeida; family Enchytraeidae; genus Chamaedrilus; species Chamaedrilus cognettii. The sequence continues at coordinate 12,244 of JAQIWG010001675.1, read as the reverse complement.
ATCCAGAACGATCGTCAGGTCAATGACCCCACTGCAGCCTGCACAGCAGCACTATAAATCAGCACGGTAAGGCAGCACAGTAATGCAGCCCAGTATGGTAAAGCTTCACGGCACGAATGAAACATTCAATTTTGGTGCTGGTGGTTTTAGAGTCGAAAGATCGCGTGTGGTAACGATGACCATTGCAATCCGTTTCGGTGTTTCGGGGCCAAGCTATGAACCCTTTCTTTGTTGCTTCTTATAACTCGCCCGAGAAGCTCTGGACAGTAGAGCAATTTACTTTTTTCCCGATCTGCAGGGGGATTCTCAGTAGGCATTTAAAAAGTAATTTGTCTTAGCTTACATGAAGCATGTGTCTCACTATAAGATGTCATTTTTATTCACACAAATCGTGTAGCCAACAAACTCATAAATACTAATACAACTTTTTCTAATAAGTTAAGAGTTACCTATAGAAGTGCAGCAATGCAGCAACAGAATTCAATTTATCAAGTTAGAATGGCTTGAAATTAGTTCCACTAAGATACAGAATGGTGTCAGTGGCGATTGTCTTGGTAACACCACAGACCTCGCTCGCAGTTGACTCCGGTGAAGCCAGTCGCGCAGTTGCAGGTGTATCCCCCGTAGAGTACGTTGCACTGACCGCCATTCTGACACGGGTTGGACTGGCAGAACGTCTGATCTGAATACGATACGACACTAATTTTACAGTATAATAGATACTACATCAGACACTATTAGATTAGCTACTGCTATAATGTTTCTTAGTTCCAACATAAAATAACTAATATTGTCGTAAAAATTATGATGAGTCACTCAGAAATAAAAATGCTTCAATGGCCACAGTATACTAGGAGCGCTGAAGAGTGTAACAGGGCAGGAAAAAGAATTGGCTTGCATGAAGCTAAAGCTTTTTAATCTTCAAACGCAAAACTTGCATCAATATTTGGTTTGTCGTTGCTAATGCTCATCGCTATAAATTGATAAATTTTGTTTTCTACAAGGCATCGATCAGCAGCATAAAGTTATTTGTGCCTGTGCCCAAAAAAATTATATTAATTTTCTAGCTTTCATGATGTTTTTTGTTGAATTTGTTACTATATTACTAGTCGACTCTGATGAGGAAGGTGGAAAAGAAGGGTGTACGTACTGGAGCAGAGCGCCAAGGAGAGCTTGTCGGTGAGTTGGGCCATGAGGGTGGTGAAGTTGGTAGCCAGAAGGACGGTGTAGCTCTGAGGAAAACTTGCGATCGCATTCAGCTCGTCCACGTCTATCTGGTCCCCTATGCCAACCTGCACCATGCGCACACAAAACCCACTCACACAGGCTCCAATGATATCTTTGGCTACCAAATCGGACTATAAATCCAGTATTTTATAGCGTTTATTATTATTCTAAGGCCCGAATTAAACGATCAATGAATACTTTGTAATCTTCTTCAAAGAAAGGTTACATCAAAGAGAGCTTCAAAGATTATGTTTAGCAGGAACTCTTCAAGACACAAAATGCACACGGAGGCCCACTCAGACTCTCACCGCTATGATGGTAATGTTTTGAGCGCGCGTGGCGATGGCTTGCTGCCAAGTGGCAGCAGGGTTGTTCGATTGTCCGTCAGTCATCACGACAAGAATGTCGGGCACGTTGGGGCGGTTCCCCGCGCTCCGCGTGAACATCTGCGTGTCGGCAACCCTGCGCACGGGGGAGGTGGTGGGGAAATTGAAGACCCGCGTCATACATTTAAAGAGTTAATTAATTTCTATATATGGGAATCTAAGATGAAACGTCGTCAACACTTCGCTGGCGACTTCAGCGGCTCATAAGGAGGTTGAAAATAGAGCCATATTGCTAATGAATTATCTAAAACGAAATATAATTCTCAATGTACTGACAGCATAAAACTTTATTCACCTCACTGCAGCACATCAATTAAAAGCCATATGTGAAAGAAAACAATAACTAAAGTAGGCCTATGCTAGCATAAGCTTATGTTATTGTATACAGCACCTAAAAAACTAGCATAATTGACCAATCAAAAAACACCGAACGTATTTGAGGCACACACAAACAGGCAGTATGACGTACAGAAGTGAGTTTGCCGTGTCGGTGTGACCCCCCGTGTACGGCACAAAGATGGCGTTCACCAGCTGCTGCTTGTTGGTGTACGTGTTGAGGTTAAACTGGATCGTCGCCGTTTCATTAAACGTTATGAAGCCAATCTTGTAACACAAGCACGGCAGAGAATACTAGCATGCCTTGTGGATTAGGTGCTTCCACATATTAAATGATTGCAAAACCTGAATTAAATTTAGAAATCGATCTAACGGAGCAAAGTATTTTATCATGAATTAAATAAAGAAAAAATTCACACCTCAAAAATGTCGATTAGTGTGCAGCGTCCTAGCGACTGCCTCGGCTATGACACAGCACTCTAAAGGAAGGCCAGAAAAAAATAACAAAATATTGATAAACATCACTCTTCCGATTCAGAATCCTACGTTGTCCAGAAAGAAGTGCTTTTATCACAGACCTAACCTTTACATAGGCCTGTTTTTATAGCCTAGGAATGAAATACCGGGTAAAAAAATAAATAGAATAAAATAAATCACAAATAACGATATTTACGCGTACCTGAGCTCCGCTAGCGCCGGGTTGACTGACAACGTTCAAGTTCTGCACGACCCCCATCACAAACCGGATCATGAGGGCAAAGTTTGGGTCCGTCACGCTCCCCGACGCGTCAAGATCAAAGACGATGTCCGCTGACCCCGTGCACATCGCTGAAGCACGCAAATTAGGCTAAATATGTGACTTTTTACAAGAATAGATTAATATGTGACAAATTTTTTATTATCTGCCGTGAGGCCATAATACACTATCTATTAATACAGTACAGTAACTATTGCTAATTATCGTAACTTAAATCATTTCTCATTGACCAGAAAGCATACAGCCAGGCTGATATTCAGCATACCGTGATCTGGATATCATCTCATGCGAGTTTTTCTGAAGGGTTTTGTTCAAATAGCCTAGTCAAATTTTATATTAGAGTCAAAATACTTAGGCAAGTGAAAAAAATCTGAATTGTTGCATTAGTATGCTATAATTAACCTAGAATTGCAATCACCTAGACTGCAGTTGGTTCCGGACCACTGTCCGACACAGACACAGTTGTACGTGTTGATGTTGTCTCCACACCGTCCCCCGTTCTGACACGGTCCCGTCGAACATTCGTTCACATCTTGACAAACAACACAACTTCACAATTGGTCCTGGAACATAGCAACACCTAATCTAATGACCACTTTACGAGCATTTCCAGGCTACTCGTTATTAAAGTCAAATATATCAAACCATCAATAAATATTATGTTAGAGAAAAAGATAGAAATAATAATATATTTGTCTGCTTCGGGTTCTGCATATGAGAGATCCCCGGCTGCCAATCTCTTCTACCAACTGATCTTTTAAACTTCTCTTCGCAGTATCATTAGAATATGCAATAATTCTATTATTGGCTATCAACAATAGTCAATAAACCATCAACAAGAAATGCACAAACACTAAGCGAACAATAAACAAACGATAAACAAGCAATAAACGAGCAATCGGAATAATGAAAAAATAATGTTAATAAACTGTTGTTAATTATCTGTTTATTATCTCCGTTTTGTTATAAACATATAATAAACAAATAATCAACAAACGAGCAAATAACAAAGAAGAAACAAACAATAAAGCACGAGAGACAAACCATGAAGATTCTATTAGACTCTGCTAAGAGAGCTGCGTACTGTTGCAGAGCGTGTCGGCGAGGAAGGCGGCATACGATCCGATGAGGATGATGTTGGTGTCGATGACGGTGTTGACTGCAAGAGGCGAACTCACCGCGTTGAGCGTGTACAGGTTGTACCACGTCCCGACCGTGAACGTCACAAACGTCGCGTTGTACGCAGCCTTTGTCAATGCCACTTCCTGGTGACAAAAATGGGAGAGGTGTCAATAGAGCCTAAAATAGTTCCTGTCAAGTAATAGAGCGTCTCAAGCCGACATCATTTCTGTGGTACGTTGATGCAAATACAAATATGTCTATATGTATGTGTATAAGTAGCAGTATCTTTTATTTACAATTAACACAACGCAATCATAGTCAATCAAAAGCCTCCAGGGAAAGATAAAATCTTCATCAAGCTGGACACATATTAACAGTCATATTAATAACTGAATAAACACACACAAAGAAAAAAAGAAAGGCAAACTGCATAACAAGCATTATAAATATAAATAACCACCACAGAATATAACTATCAGTCACATCCATCGTTTAGTTAACTTATCAATTTATCTGTTCTTATAAATCTTATAAGCAGGCAAGAAATATTTTTTAATATTCATATATTCATGTCTCTGTTAATCTACATTGGTAATGTATAATGGTTTTTTAAAGAGGAGGGAAGTGACGACACTCACTTGCAATAGGGAGGTGATGTCCGGGCCGCTGAGCGCCCCGTCGTTGACGAGCAGTGCGATGGGGAAGGCGTTGCTGCGCAGCGTGCTGAAGCCGGTCGTGCGCAGCAGCCGCACTGCAGCAGGCACGTCCACGTTGTAACCCTCGTATGGCAACCCCCTGCGCGTCACACAACTGGCTCATAATCAGGGTCCTGTACTGGGGGGATTGGAGGCTGAAAACTCTTTAAAAAAAAGGAAAAAATGAATTTAGTTAACATACTAAGGTCTTTTTTACAAATAATCCAAAACCTTCTGCAAAATCTGCTAACCTTGCTAAATTATTGGACCAAGGACTGTAAAAAAGGATGAGCAATGGTAATTATGGCTTCAAAAATTTCTGTTCCGCTTGATTTTACTCAGCCAGTTATTAATAAAGCTGCGGGAGTGGGGAAGGGGACAGTATATATGGGAAAAATATTTTTATGCAGGAAGATACACATTCGAAAGAATTTAGCAAAGCATCCAGAACTTTGACAGGGGAAGTTTCTTATTTGATCTTGAAGTGCGATACTAACCTACCTGTGCAAATGGTCGGTACAATTTCATCCATAATAATACTTGATTTTAAAGATCTCATCCTGCTTATGTTTACAGTAAAAGCGTTGTCGATTACCAACCGAATAATAGCGTCCACCGACACCACGGTGTTAGGGGAGTTGAGTGACGTCAGAGGGAGAACTATTTTGGGTGTCGCTCCCACGGTCATCACTCCGATGCGAATGTCGTTCGGAACGATGGACATCTGGTAGACGATGCCAGCGAGAAAGTTGAGGATGGTCTGGTACTTGAGCTGCGGGCTGTACGTGTTAGAGTTGTCAATCATGAGCATGACGTCAGACGGTCCTCGACATTGCGTGACTGAATGAAAGAAAAACAAAACGTTCAGATTTGACAAAATATTGCAAGGATCAAAAAACTGTTGAAATAGCACTTATTGCAAAAAAACAGCGGCGTTGATTATTAGATATAATTTTGAACTCTGAAAGCACCTTTAAAAAACTAGAAAAAACATTAGAAGAAGTAGTTTGAATTTGCTTTCTTTGCAATGTACACAAAATACTCGATACACAATGACAAAAGCTATCTCATACTCGACAGTTACTTAATCACTCTAGTGTTCACTCAAAAAATACACCAGCATGCTTCTAGATATGCTTTAAATTTTATGCATCTGCAAAAAATTAACATCAGTTTTAGATAGACACATTTCTGAATACAATATTATACAGGTCTACAGGTATGAATATGATAAAAAAATAAATACTCACAATTATTTATGGGCCTGCTTGTTGGACCTTGCAAAGTTGTAAAAATTGGAGCACTGGTTGAGGTCACTGCTGCTGGGCCTGTTGGCCCGCTGACTGTTGGGCCAGTTGGCCCGCTGAACGTTGAGCCTGTTGGCCCGCTGAACGTTGAGCCTGTTGGCCCGCTGACTGTCGGGCCAGTGGGCCCGCTGAATGCTGGGCCTGTGGGCCCGCTAAACGTTGGACCGCTGAATGTCGGGCCTGTTGGACCACTTGCTGTTGGCCCCGAAGCACCCGTTGGTCCGCTCAGCGTAGAACCTGTAGGACCACTGACTGTAGGACCCGTGACACCTGTAGGACCACTGACTGTAGGACCCGTGACAATTGTAGGACCACTGACTGTAGGACCCGTGACACCTGTAGGACCACTGACTGTAGGACCCGTGACAATTGTAGGACCACTGACTGTAGGACCCGTAACACCTGTAGGACCACTGACTGTGGGACCCGTGACACCTGTAGGACCACTGACTGTTGGACCTGTTGGTCCACTTATAGTAGGACCACTAAGTGTAGGACCTGTTGGTCCACTTACAGTAGGACCACTAAGTGTAGGACCTGTTGGTTCACTTACAGTAGGGCCACTAAGTGTAGGACCTGTTGGTCCACTTATAGTAGGACCACTTACTGTAGGACCTGTTGGTCCACTTATAGTAGGACCACTTAGTGTAGGACCTGTTGGTCCACTTATAGTAGGACCACTTTGTGTAGGACCTGTTGGTCCACTTATAGTAGGACCACTAAGCGTAGGACCTGTTGGTCCACTTACAGTAGGACCACTAAGCGTAGGACCTGTTGGTCCACTTATGGTAGGACCACTTAGTGTTGGACCTGTTGGTCCACTTACTGTAGGACCACTAAGTGTAGGACCTGTTGGTCCACTTACAGTAGGACCACTGAGTGTTGGACCTGTTGGTCCACTTACAGTAGGACCACTTAATGTAGGACCTGTTGGTCCACTTACAGTAGGACCACTAAGTGTAGGACCTGTTGGTCCACTTATAGTAGGACCACTTAGTGTAGGACCTGTTGGTCCACTTATAGTAGGACCACTTACTGTAGGACCTGTTTGGCCACTTATAGTAGGACCACTTACTGTAGGACCTGTTGGGCCACTTACGGTGGGACTGGTGGGACTGCCTACAGTAGATAATGAAGAACTAAAACCTGTGTAAATTGTAGGCGTTGTTGTTGAGGAAGTTGTGGTTGTTGGTACCGTTGTAGGTGTAGTTGTTGTAGGCGTTGTGGTTGTAGGAGTTGTGGTAGTAGGTGTTGTGGTAGTAGGCGTTGTGGTAGTAGGTGTCGTAGTTGTAGGCGTTGTGGTAGTAGGAGTTGTAGTAGTGGGCGTTGTGGTTGACGGTGTTGTGGTAGTAGGCGTTGTGGTAGTGGGCGTTGTAGTTGTGGGCGTCGTAGTTGTAGGCGTTGTGGTAGTAGGCGTCGTTGTGGTAGGCGTTGTGGTAGTGGGCGTCGTAGTTGTAGGCGTTGTGGTCGTAGGCGTTGTGGTAGTGGGCGTTGTGGTCGTAGGCGTTGTGGTCGTAGGCGTTGTGGTAGTGGGCGTTGTGGTCGTAGGCGTTGTGGTAGTGGGCGTTGTAGTAGTAGGCGTTGTGGTCGTAGGTGTTGTGGTCGTAGGAGTTGTCGTTGTCGGCGTTGTGGTAGTAGGAGTTGTGGTTGTCGGCGTTGTAGTTGTAGGAGTCGTAGTTGTAGGCGTTGTGGTTGTAGGAGTTGTAGTAGTAGGCGTCGTAGTTGTAGGCGTCGTAGTTGTAGGCGTTGTGGTCGTAGGCGTTGTGGTCGTAGGCGTCGTTGTAGTAGGCGTCGTAGTTGTAGGCGTCGTAGTTGTAGGCGTTGTGGTCGTAGGCGTTGTGGTTGTAGGAGTTGTAGTAGTAGGCGTCGTTGTAGTAGGAGTTGTGGTTGTCGGCGTTGTGGTTGTAGGCGTCGTAGTTGTAGGCGTTGTGGTAGTTGGCGTTGTAGTCGTAGGCGTTGTGGTCGTAGGCGTTGTGGTCGTAGGCGTTGTGGTCGTAGGCGTTGTGGTCGTAGGCGTTGTGGTCGTAGACGTTGTGGTCGTAGGCGTCGTTGTAGTAGGCGTCGTAGTTGTAGGCGTCGTTGTTGTAGGCTGCGTAGTTGTAGCCACCCCGGGCGCGTTGCACAGACTGCTCCCAACGGTGCCGACTATATTGTCGAGCAGGTCATAGTCCCCTGCCAGCAGGTAGTGGCTGCTAGTCGGCAGCGACACGAGACTCACCAGCGCAGTCGCGTTAATGAGCGGACCCACGCCCACCGCGAACAACTCCACGTGCGACTTGAGCGCATTCGCCATCGCGACTGTCTGGTCCGTCTCGATGTTTGCGAACCCGTCCGTGACCAGCAGCGCGAGGTCGATCCCGTTGGGCTTGTAGCCGTAAGCCGTGTTGAAGAGGACCGTGTTCGCGATGCGCAGCCCCGCTGCGGTGTCTGTCTCCCCGCCGGCTATTGTGAGGTTGCGGATGGCCGGCAGGAGCGCGTTGACAGACTGGTAGTCGTTGAAGTAAATGGACACTTGCGCAGCGTTACTGAACTTGACGACGCCGAACTCAGTCTGGTTCGGACCGACGCCGAAGTACTTGATGACGGAAGACGCGAAGCCGAGAACGTCGCGGTACCAGCCGTTCTGCGACTGGAAGATGATGGAGGAGGACTGGTCGAGGATCAGAGCGATGTTGAGCTGCTTCGTGCAGTCTGCGCGCAACAACAAACAATATCGTATGACTACAACTGCTTGTTAATAGGAGTTCAATTTGAGTAGTTTTTGCGCGGCGAGGTGTGCATTTTGAACATGGCCCCATACCAATGTATAGCGTAGCTTCCTAAAACCATCGTTGACTTCATCCCTAAACCTATGGGGTTAACTGAAATCTTAATAAAACGATGCGAGTTTATGCGCATTGCCCCACGCGTGGCTCTGCACCGTGTACATGCATGTGATATTTTCTGTATGGTGGTGTAAAAGGTACAGTGGCAGAGCCTGTCCACCTTTATTGCTTCATGCACAGCGCAAATTGTTGTTTGTCTTCTACAGCCCTACTGTTTGTGAAGCAACAAGGATGAAAAAGAAGGAGCGTAGTGCGAGGAGCATACTTGGTGTCGAGAGATCGGGGATGCACTGGAGCGCGACGATGTTGTCGACGCTGCCAAGCAGCGCGCCGTAGTCGCTGACCTGCACGAGGCCCTGGCTGGACCCCGCGATACCCGTCAGCTCGTCCAGGTCCGGCTGCAGCGTGATCCCAATACCTGCAACGATCAGGCGTGCCTTATTCGGACATCAGTAAACCGTGACGTCATCGGCATGATAGCACAACTAAGCCACATTATTGAGTGATCTCAAAAAAGAATGTCCATGGGTGAACCATTATTATTTTTCTCCTTTCTTTAATCACTTTTATTTTCAAGTGTTCGATTATTTTCTCTTATTCTGTTAAAAGATAAAATAAATCTCATTTACTTCATCAGTGGCGACGTAAAACGTTTGCATAAAATTAATATTGGTATCAAAATGGCAAAAATGTTAAATTCCTTGTTTTTTCACAACTTCTGTTCGACATTTGTGCCCTCTTTTACTTGATCTTTCTTCCACTTCCTAGCAAACATTACGCTGATAAAAAAAGAAAAATAAGCAACATTCTCAATGCGAACACCAAATAGTAGAACCTACCGACGACGAAGATCTTGATGCCGGCCGCTCGGACGGCGTTCGCCGTTGGTATCGTGGCGTTAGTTTCTACGTTGGCGCGCCCGTCAGTAATGACTACGGCATAGTTCTGCACGCCGGGTCGTGTAACGCCTGTACCATTGAACACTGACAGCAGCGTTCTGTGACAGAACAACAGCAACTATGTCTAAACTGTTCAACAATCCTGATATCAATGGTATGAGGAAGCTGAACAAAAAAAACTAACAGCATCTCAAGAAGTTCGGAGTGGGTCATTTGCAAATTAAAATACGTGCTGGATTTTGCCGCAGATAAGCCTAAGCACGACGAGTAGACTAAACATAAGGCTTTTTTGCAACTTGCGTGCTCAATTAAAAATAGACAGGCGCAGCTTTACGCGTTAAAATCGACTTCAATGGCATAGGCGTATGCAATTTCTAAAAGCCTGACACCTGCACTACGCCTGTTTTATAAAGAGCAAGCGTAACACCGCTCTATTTTATCAGGGTGCTAAACAGAATTTTGAATAAGACATGGCGCTTCATAAATAGTCTGTTCAACAAATTTACGAACAATATCGTATAATAATTAAATTTCTAAGTGTAAGTACCACAAGTTGAAATCAATTTTTTTTTTATTGCATTATAAAATTAAATTTCCAAAACGAATCCGCATTTCTTGGTCTCTCTTTTCTCTCCGCGCTGCTCTGAGGGCCTACCTGGGTCTGACTATAGACCAGCATAATTATCAAGCCGACTTGACGTGTTTCTGTATATAATAGAGAACTTGTTAGAAATGAGACAGACTCGTCGAGGCTCGCTCCGTGTCGAGGAGGAGACTGGAGTGGATGCTTTGCTAAGCTAAGTCGCAAAGTCGCAAAATAGCAGTTACAAGGTCACAAAGTCGCAAAGTCGCAACCAGATCTATAACCCCTAGTTGGATGTTTTAGTTAAAGTGCACTTTGCAACTTGCGCAGTCGCAAAGTGCATTTAAACTAAAATATCCGATTAGGGGTTTTAGATCTGGTTTGTGGCAATGTGAGTGATAAAAAAAGTCTTGATCAGCTTCTCCCTCCTCCTCCACCCCCCCCCGTTGGAAGTTCTGCTCGGAAAGAATAAACTTTATTCTGATACACATAAAAGAAATCACCGCCCCCCACTGCTCTGCTTTGGAAAGACGCTTTAACAACTTCTCTCACCCATAACGTGGAACCACCCCTGGTATAGGCTACTTGAGGCAATCACCCATGGTGTAGGCTACCTGAGGCAACCATCCCTGGTATAGGCTACCTGAGACCGAGTGCCGTGTCCGTGTTGGTCGTGAGCGGGTTCGAGTTCTGAATGGCGCCGTACATGTCCGCCTTGGTGCTGTACGTGAAGAAGGGGAAGATGATCTCCACGGTGGAGGCGAACGTGATGACGGCCACCTGACTGAGGCTCGACGAGATGTCCAGCCGAGCGATGACACGCGTCACGAAGTCCTGGATGTTGGTCCACGTGTCCTGCGACCCGACGATACTGCCTGAGGAGTCGATGAGGAAGGCGATGTTCACTTTCTGACACCCTGCGCAGGGCATCAGGGGCATCACACAGGGTCATCACACAGGGGGCATCACACCCTGCAAGGCATCAGCGCCGCGTAGTTAGTCACTTACATGTACACGCTTCGTGGTCACATTTATTACTTCAGTACACAGCTAAATACAAATCAAATAGAGCAACTCATGGCAATGAAGTAGCGAGGGTAAACTAAAGAGATAGACCTCGGATAAAGACTTTAGCCTACATGTATGCCTAACTCCTACAAAACAAGAACAATGTAACATACTATAGCCACGAAATTTCTTAGCGGGTTAATCAACGCCATGAAATTATCACAGCCTCTCAAAATCGCAACTAAATTGTCTTGTACTCAAGAAAGTGATATAAGAAGTCAAATGACACGTGACATTGGATATCGGGTATCACAGCCACGCCTTAATCGAAGGTTTTTTATAATTGCGCATTTTTATGGTTAGACCTGTTACTGAGCTTTTCCTAAACACGTAATTTTAAGTTAAAGATTTATAGCTATGCAAATTTATCTTGTAAACTTAACTTAACTTAACAACAAAATATTTGTCTGAAAGCACCCTTACGTTAAGGCCTGGTCACTGCTGTCACTGACAAGCTATGTAGTTTAAAATGTAGGCCTACTGCAAACATTGTATTGTATGGATACAGTATATAATAGAGAACTGCATGTTGTTTTAGGCCTCGAGATGTAGTACTCCTTTCTGTCGGTATTATGCGACATTATTCCACTAGGTTACAAGTCGAGGCCACCTTGCACATTATAATCTCGCCACAGGTGATATACGCTGAACACAAGCCTTGTAGACTGCAGCGCACGCTGTGCATTGTGCAACGTTAGACGTCGTACCAGTCAGCTATAGTAGCGATGTCGACAAGACGCAGTCGGCGTTAACTGCTGAAGAATTCAGCACAAAGATCTGTGGGGGAGGCGTTAGCAATGAAGGATCCACGGGGGGAGGGGCCATGGGACCATCGCCTCCTCCTGGGAAAAAGCTCATGTTAATTTGACCCCTACCGATATGATTATGAGACTCGTTCTTAATGTTGACCCCTAGTTTTGTGATGGCAAGAGAGCAATCGCCCCCACAGAATTAAAATTTTATCCGCCACTGGGCGCTAGAGGTTGAAAACGAAATAAGGTTGACAACAAAAGGTGATGGGGGGGGGGGGGGGGGGAGA